>MU619294.1:3427-28141 GCA_025201805.1 Parasitella parasitica
GAGTGGCATGATGGCATAGGCGGGGGCCATTCGGTTCAATGGATGGATCAGAACTACCCTGGGTGGTTCTCAAAAGATAAAACCTTCTACTCGCGAAGACGCCGTATCATCATGACCATCAAGAAATACGCTGAGGAAAAAAACCTTAGAGAGACCACTGCTTTGGACATTGCTGAAGCATATCGACTTCAACTTGGTAGGTCAGTCGACTACTTGAGCAAACACTAAGACTCCATCTTTGCAGATGAATAACCTCTTTTCTTATTTTCTCCTTTCCTTCTTTTCTTCTTTTCTTCTTTTTTATATTCAATAAATTATGCTGTTATGTTATTACCTGACCAACTTCTAAATGAAATTACAATTGAATATATAATCTCCAAGTAAGTTGATCCGTTTCTCATTTCACCAATTTTGTTTATCGAAATCATCATCTTTTACATATTGAAAGTTATCGTTTTTAAATATATGTTCAATAAATCTTTCTCTATGTTTATCGCCTATATTCTTCAGACATATACATTCTATTCAAGAGTATCGTTTTGAAGCTTTTATAACGACCTTAACTCCTGATAATATATTAATACACACTCACATTTATGGTGTCCCGCCAATACATAATTACAGTTGTAAACCTCACTTAAAGTCAAAATAAATGTCCCGCGCGTCTCATAACTCAAGTTATGATCAATATAAGTGAATTTATTAAACAGCCTAAGCAGGCTGTCTTTTAAATGTGGGACTCTAACTAGGGTCCTCAGGGTGTCTCCTGTACCCTATAAATATCATTGAATACAAAAGAATAAAGATCTATCATTCATCTCTTACTCATATTTTATATACACTTAATAAAGCAGCACAAAACTAACACATCTCTGCACACGACATTACTTCATTTTAAGATACATGAGACGTTTACATTTAACATCTGCCTCCTTGAATTTCAACCAGTGTCAGGTACTCACAGACTTTGTGTGTAACAATTTTAGTTATTATAAATATCAATTGAATACAAAAGAATAAACATCATCTTTCTTTTATCTCTTACTTTATACTTTATATACACTTATCAAAACAACACAAAACTAACACATCTCTGCACACGACACCAGCGTAAGAGAAAAAGGAATTATTCACTCATCCAAGAACTCAATGTTCCACCACCGTTATTGCCAGATGGTAACATCTTCTGGGAGCGGTTTCCTGGTCGTTTAACACAGGTAATGCTTTTTTTTAAAAAAAAGAGACAAAAATTAATTATCTGACAATTTGATTTAGGTGAATGACATTCACATTTTGCCAAACAACACTTCTTTTTTTTTTACAGACAATTGCTTTTTTTTTATAATGGACAAAAGTTAGCTCTTTGCCCATTTGGTAACAGTAGTTAGTATACAACGCCTTTTTGCTTGTATAATATTTAAAGTATCTGCTAAAAGCGCCTGGAAGACTAAGTACATCTCATGTATGGCACAACTATAAAGCTCAAGTATTTTTCTGTTCTATTTGTTAAGGAGGTTCTATGATCCATTTGCTATACTTTACAGCTTCGAGTTGCTTCGTACTACGGACAGAAATTTTAAAATTGTGCAATAAACAATAGTCGATTTTACAAGGAGCAATACCAAATCGAGCTAATATTAAACGGATATGAGAATAATTGATAAAGGATGGTTTGATACTACTCATGTTAGCCTGTTTTGTCTTCTCATCTCACTCTCAGGCACCTTTCAAACAAGAAAGCTGTGACCATTGTGGCCCAACGAAAAAAAAATATTTTTCGCTGTGGAGGCAACTCTTCCTCTTTCACCCTTACAACCTTTTTAAGGATTAATTGACGAGTATGTTGAGGTCATGTTTGCAAGAGAATTATAGATTTCACTTTTTCCCTGCAGTCTACTTGAAATAGTTATGAAATTGAAATCAGCAATTTATATAAAATCGCTTGAAATGAATACCTAGCCTCAAGTATTTTTTCTTCTACGAATTGAAATTTTTTTTTTTCTGCATGTAAACTTGGGGAAATTGGAAATCTAGAATCAATTGCATCGATAGATACGATTTACTAACATTTTGTGTATTCGATTAGAAAATGCCGCACTCATTTGGTCGTATGTATTTTCTGCGAGAGATATGAGAAAAATAGGTTCAAAGAATCTGATTCAAAATTTGAATAGTTCGTGCTCGTACTCGTCACATGTTCTCTCGTAATTTCAGAGAGCATGGTTCTATTCCTCTCTCTACTTACTTGAAGACTTACAAGATCGGTGACATTGTTGATGTCAAGGCTAATGCTGCTGTCCAAAAGGGTATGCCCCATAAGTTTTACCATGGGTAAGTTTGTGCTCACACATCAGGTCTAAATAACCATACAGATTATTCACATCCAACACAGTCGTACTGGTGTTGTCTATAATGTCACCAAGTCTTCTGTTGGTGTCCTCCTCCACAAGAAGGTAGGTAACCGTTATTTGGAAAAGCGTGTCAATGTTCGTGTTGAACACATCAAGCACTCCAAATGTCGCCAAGAGTTCTTGGACCGTGTTGTTTCCAATGCTCAAAAGAAGAAGGAAGCCACTGAAGCCAATGGTAAGTGATGATTGCTTATTATACTTACGGTTTGCTAATCATATATATCAGTCGCTTACAACTTGAAGAGAATTCCTGCTCAACCTCGTGAGGCTCGTCACATTTCTACCAAGTTCAATGTTCCTCAAACTCTTGCTCCCATTCCTTACGAAACTCTCATTTAAGATGGATGCTTATTGTTTTATATGTATAAAATAATAAATTTTGATTCAGTTGCTGATCAACTATACTAAGCCTTTTCCCCTTCTTTGTAACGGTACGATGAAGGCAACTGAGGTGACAGGGTATACTTTTTTTTTATTTTCATGATGCACCCCTCGGATTGTCGGCTTTGGTCCGCTTCAGATGTTTGAACCAAGGAAGTTGCTCCAAGTCTGCGGGCGTTAGACTGAAATTTTTCTTTTTACACAAATTCCAAGGACCCCTTTCTTTTTCACTCTTTCCTTCTTTTCTTACCTTCAATCATCTCTTTGGACATTTCTTCCGTCGATTTCTCGTACAAAATGACCACAACCGCTTCTGCTGCTCCAGTCTATCAACATCTTCCTTCTCTTGACACTCCAAAGCTAAAGCAATCTAAATCTTATGTTCATTTTGTCGCAGGAGGGTAATGTGTAATCGCAGGATATCTGTCTGCATTGTCGCACTAATTGACTTCAATAAAATAGTGTTGGAGGACTTGCAGGTGCTGTATGTACTTCTCCCCTTGATGTCGTAAAGACAAGACTACAGGTAACTATCCGTGCAAATGACAGCTTTGGGTGTCATCTCATTGACAACTCTTCTTAGTCCACTTTTTATCAGCAAACAATGAGGCAACCAAATATGCATAGAAGCGGATTCATCCTTGGCCATTTCTTGGAAACAGGAAAGCTGCTATTGTAAGTACTTGTAGATTCGTGAAGTGCATGTGTATGTACCATATTTCTCAACATTCGTTATGTAGACGTATCAATCAAGTGGAGGGATTTCGTGGATATTTTAAAGGTTTAGGACCAAACCTGGTTGGTGTCATTCCTGCCAGATCAATCAATTTCTTCATGTATGGAAACGGAAAGAAACTGTACACAGAATGGAATGGCGGAAGAGAGACTGCCGGCGTACATTTAATTTCTGCAGCTACTGCAGGTAAAAATGATGAAATGGATTATTATCATTTTTGAATACATTTTGACAAGTTTCATTGCAGGCATTGTTACTTCAACAGCAACTAATCCAATCTGGGTCATCAAAACACGTTTGCAATTACAAGGAGCAAATGCCATACGTAAGTACTCTGGCAGTCTTGATTGTTTGGTCAAAATATGTCGCCAGGAGGGCGTTAATGGTCTCTACAAGGGCATGAGCGCATCATACTTGGGTACAGTAGTTGAAAATTTATACAGAGAACTTTATATTCATGCTGAAACCTAGGTGTTGCTGAAGGAACAATTCAATGGGTTATTTATGAGAACCTGAAAAAGAGATGGAGTGCACCCAAGGACAGAATCCAGTTGAATCAAAAAGTATATAGTGGCAAGACCTTACAGGACTGGGCGGGTCATTTAGGAGCAGCTGCGACGTCTAAATTTGTAGCAGCATGTATTGCTTATCCACATGAAGTTATTCGCACTAGACTCAGACAACCATCAGAAAATGGAGTTCGCAAATATACCGGTTTATGGCAGTGCTTGCGTCTTGTTGCTAAAGAAGAGGGTGTCGTTGCATTATACGGTGGTATGACTGCCCATTTATTGAGAGTTGTACCTAATGCTGCCATCATGTTCTTTTGCTACGAAGCCATTGTTCAAAGATACGAACACTCTTTCTAGAGATTTACTATATAGCATCTCTTCCTCATTCATGTTACCTCTGTATAATAGTTTCTTGATCTCACATATCACCTTAGATTTTTCATATATATTTTTTTTTATCATATTTACCAGCCTTCTCACAAATAGGTGACCTCTAAATAAATGCCTAGCAATCTACAACAATTCATTTACATTCTTTTTGTTTTCTTTCTCATTACATCTACGAGAATATGTCTCCATCTATCATCACGTCAGAAGAAGCCTCAATTGATTCAGATTTCGATTTGCAAAATTGGTTAAAAGACATCGAAGGCGCTGAGGACCTCATGAGTCAAGTCGAAAAAAAAGCTGATAACCTTCAAGCCAAGGTAGATGCTCTTTTACTCGAAGTCGGCCAATCTGTTGCTATTGTGGAGAATCAAGAAACTACTGCCACTGAGAACAAAGGAGAATCACTTGATAAAAAGCAGGAAAAAAAGCCTTGAAAAGAAATAAATGTATAAGAAGGATGCAGGTATATCCGGGAAAAAAAGAAATTTAAAATAAAATATGCTCTGCGCGCAATTATCGAAACTTTTTTCTTTCTGTCTTCGCAGTACTGCATACAAAAATGTCGTCTTTACAGAAAGACATACTGAAAAAATCAACACTGCGACCCTTAGACAGCTTGAGAGAAGACGAGAATGATAATACAACAAGGTAACATGTGATTTAAGTTTGTTTGGGTTGCAAGAAATATCTGACGCAAAGTAGACTTGCTAATAGCGTTGTTAAACAACCCAATTTGACTCACTATACTCCATCCAAATGGCAGGATTATTTCGAGACAAGTCTCGATGTATCAATACCAAATACATCTGATATATCCTTTTTTCTTTTTCTTTTATATTCAAATGAATGCATATACTACCTCTTCCTTGACTCAATCACACGTATTTCGCATTTACAAAAATAACCCTAGGAAAAAACATGGTCCTCTATTTGTAATGCATCATGGCGCAGGTTCATCAGGTTTGACATTTGGAGTAGTAGCTAAGCACATTAAAGAGTTGTCGCAGAAGGAATGTGGTGTTATCGCCATAGATTGCAGAGGCCACGGCGCATCTAAATCTGAAGTGTTTGATAACGATTTTTCTTTGAAAACATTATCTAATGACATGATAAACATAATTGAAGAAACAGTACACGTTGACCAGGATATTATTCTAGTTGGACATAGGTACATCTCAAAGCAGCTAAAAAACTCTTGTATTTTTGACTCAGATCTCACTATTAGTATGGGTGGATCAGTCGTTGTTAATGTAGCATGCATGAGAATGTTGAAGAACATTGTAGGTGTCAGCGTGTTGGATGTAGTGGAAGGATCTGCCATAGATGCATTATCTTCAATGACAAAGATATTGAGCTCAAGGCCGAAAGCATTCAGTTCAACAGAGCAAGCAATCTTGTGGAGTATTCAATCAAATACACTTCGCAACATAGAGTCAGCAAAACTATCTATTCCTGCTTTGATTGAGTCAACAGAGGATTTAAAATTTAAATGGATCACGGATTTAAACAAGACACAACCATTTTGGACAGAGTGGTTTACTGGGTTAAGTGATAAATTCTTAAGCTCGGCTACTGCCAAGTTGCTTATACTGGCAGGCACAGACAGGTTAGACAAACCACTGATCATTGGGCAAATGCAAGGTAAAAGATGTTGAATGAGAGTGGCATTATTACAGTAGACACTAATCGTGTTTCAATACAAAAAAGGCAAATTCCAATTGAGCATCTTTCCTGATGCTGGTCATTTTTTGCAAGAAGATACACCAAAAGAGACAGCGATATGTTTGTTGGAGTTTTGGAGACGAAATAAACGATTGATATTGCCCCCAAAAGTGAAGGCATGATATGATTTCAAGATGTTTTATATGAGCATCCTTAACAATTTACTGAATAAATGCATACTTTTGTATTTGATTTTCAAATACAAGTAAAAACATCTATTTTTTACTGTGATACTATAAAGGACAGCCTCTCGACTGAGTCATGCTTGTTGATACTACTAGAAAAAAAAAAAAAAAATTCAGATGGCTTGTCAATGAATTTGGTTATATTAATCAAAAACTATGTAAAATTGACCTTTTATCCGAAAATACATTTTGCTTTAATCATTTAGTAAATTTGATCTTGGTGCGTATGCAAATTCAGAATCGGTCTTTTTTTTAGGACATCAGTAAAGAGGATTGAGTAGACTAAAAGATCAGCGTAAAGAAGGTATGATATAATTTCTTGACTGTATATATCTCCAATTGAGATGTAGACAGTTAAAATTTTTTCGTTAATTTTTATAAGCTGGCCTAATACTTATCAGATATTGATATTTGTATATTGCATAATGATAAGAATCAATTCAAATTGCTTAGCCTATACGTTATTTTAAAGTATTTGGGGAACGATGGCCAGAACTAAGTGTGTCTTTATAGAAACATAAAATACGATGTAGCCTTGCCTTTTGACGTGTAACATTCCATTACCAGCATTCGTCTGCTCTGTGAGAACTATAGAAGATCATCAACTTTGTACACTAGCTATAATAGTTATTTTTTTCCCAGGTAAATATTTATAATAGAAATCGAAAAAAAAAGGCTAAACTATTCAAACAATGTTCATGTAATAAAAAACGTATTGTAAAATAAGCTTTAATGTCTATTAACAAAAGAAATCGAATTGCGTTATGCTGCTCTATTATTCTGTTTTAAATAGCACATATCTACTTTGGTCTGACACATGTATTATAGGTACATAATAGTCAGTAATACCCTCAAACCAGATATATCTCTTTTATATAAATTTACACATCAAGGGGTAAATTCGAAATTCAATACTCTATAATAAATTACACAGGATGCCAAATGATATGTCCTTGCCAACAATGACAACCATTGAATATACAGTAGTGTGAGAATTTTTGTTATTATTTTGTCGCCTATTCAACACGTTCCAAGAAAAAAAATCCAAGCAGGAAGGATACATCGAATCGCCAATACTTATACACAGTAGCATGTCTACCTGCTTATTAGCATCATTCATGCGCACTGTGAAAGCTCTATTTTATAATGCATAGCCAATTTTTCCTTGTTTTTACCAGATTCTTCATCTTTGTATGTGAAAATCCATTTGCCTGGATTTGGAGAGACTTTTTCGTTTAAAATTTTCTTTACCCAGTAATATAAAACCTGTACCTTTTCTTCCTAGCCCTCTTTCTTTCACTTTTATTTTTATTTTTTCCACTTCTTTTTTTATTTTTATTATTGTTGTCATAAACAGCAATAAATATTATTAGAGGCTACATGGATTACAATGTCATTCACCAACCTAATAATTCATCTTCCTTATTATTATCCAGCAACGGAAATAATAATATGAAAGAACCGAAAACCATCTTGCCAAACAAATGTAAACTGTTAGCAATATAACTTAAATTACCCCACACCTAAATGACATATCTTATCAATTTAGGTTTAAATTGCCAAGACAACAGTTGTAACTATTCTTTTCAGCAATTCTTTGATAGCTCTTAACATTTTTTCTTCCTTTCCATTAGCAGGAGTTTCTTGTAATAATTGTTCCTCAATTAAAAAATCGGACATTTGCACAAATGTTGACACAACTGTTCTTCTAAAGAATAACTCAATACTTGAATACAAGACGGATAAACAATCTTCAGACATCAAAGCACCCAAGCGAGGATACAAATCTCATGTTCCCAGTGCTTGTAAATCATAACATGCGTCATTATTCTAACAAACAGTATTAACATGTAGCTCTTAATAGGCGTAAACTGCAAAACTGCTCACTTAGCATGTGATGGTAACAAGATTTTTTTTTCCCTTACAATTCAACTTTTCATTAAAGGTTTACCATTCTCTAGTGTCTAGACCTTGTAAAAGATGCATTTCGTTAAAAAAAGAAGATACATGCCAAGATATGCAGCACAAGAAAAGAGGAAGGCCAAAGCTTCGAGAAAAGAGAGTCTACTCATCGAACGAACACACATACGAGATATTATATGGTACTATTCAAGAACCAGCCATCATGACAAAAAACACGCCTAGAAACATTATACCAAACCAACAAGCACCTCCATTTCATACGAAAGCTCCTCATTCACAACACCATGAAATAACACTATCCTCTCCAAATGACGTTAAACGCTCGTCCATAATTTCATTTGTTCATGAGACTTTTGAATCTCAATACGAACCACCTACAAAATCTATTAGAGCTACAAGTCTTCCCATCTCTGAAGTATACTCAATAGCGAGCAGCAAGGATACTGATTCAACATTAGACACAGTGGCGGCTATACCCGCTATACAGTTATCATCAATCCCCCTTACATCGCAGCCACTGCTTTTCAGTCATCAAAGCGGTGTGCCTTCTTCTTCTTTCCTTCCTATTGAAAATCCGTCACTCTCTCCACCTGCAATAGCACAGCATGAATCTCCAAATTCGCTCACTATCATTTTATCTATGGAAGTTTGTTGTGCAAGAGTATCAGATGAGACTATCAAATGCTGGGGTTACTACCCTCAAGAACTGGCTCACCGCTCACTTTATGATTTCATTTCACCCAAAGATTCTGATCGTCTTGCTAGATTACATAGACTTTTGATCGACAATGCGATGAATGTCGTTAAAAGTAATCAAACAGATGATGCATCACCTCTGCCACCTACTGAAAGAACCACATCTTCATTATTCAGTAACACCGCTCAATTACAATTGAGTGCCATTGCAAACGGCTCCAGATCATTCTCAGACACACTCCATATAAAAAAGCGGACAGGCGAATATGAATTGTACAAGGTGATTGTTTACATTGGAGGCGGGCTTGGCGCTGATCTTTATGATGCCTCTACATTATCGAAACAGTACATTGTAGCTCACTTCAAGCGCCACGAGTATGAGGTTATTGTGCCGTCACCACTAGCAACAGCGCCAACAGTAGCACCTCAAACAGGTATAACGTCGAATGACAGTATACTGTTATCTACCGATGAATTTGCATCATATTATAACAGCAACAGCAACAGCAACAGCAACAGCAAGAGCAGCAGCAACAGCAACAGCATACAGCCTATTGCAGTATTTTCTCCAATGTCACCGTTAACACCAACTTCACCGACCAATAGCAGTATTCTAACTTTTGGAACTAACAATACTTTGCCAACTACTTCAACAACCCATAGAAATAGTAGCAGTAATTTGGATTCGTTTAAAAGAAAATCCAACTTTAATCACTCTAAACCTAATCCTAAATTCGCAATGATATATCCCTCGTCATCGCCCAAATTCAATATTGCGCCTACCACAGATACAAGCAATAGTCTATTCCATCGTTTTCAGCCGCCATCTTCCTTATCACAATCATCGTCTTCAACACCACCTCTGCACATGCAAAGTAGTTCCATAACAGTGACACATCCAACGCAACAGTACTTCTTACAAACATCCAGTAGCACTCTGAATGCAGCCGCTTCTGCTGCACAAAACAAATCAAGATCTAGTATACCTTCACAAGAAACTGCTGTAGCGCCACCTGATAGGAAAATGGAAATGAGCATTAGATCTTTGCTTTGTTGAAATAAATAAGGGCTTCAGTTACTATATAAAAACCCCGCCCCACACAATATAAAATTAAGACTTCCGCTCAAATCGAGGGTATCGTTTTTTTCCTTTCCTTCCCTTTCTTTTCTTCCTTTCCATTCTCTACTTTTGTAAGGAAAAGTATACATTATGGCTGAAGGACTTACTTCAAGTAATATGGGACCTCACTCTAAACTGACTGCTGAAGAGTACAGAGCTCGCAAGGTTGCTCTTATCACTGGTAAGTTGTTAAAAAGTTGGCATTGCGTTGGGGTCCAAGCAAATCTGTTTGATATTATGGAAACTAAAAATGGAAATTTCATTGTGATTTGACAGGTGTCACTGGGCAAGATGGCTCTTACTTGGTTGAGTTTTTACTGGAGAAGGGCTACGAAGTCCACGGTATCATCCGTCGTTCATCTTCTTTCAATACTGGCCGCATCGAACACATTTACAGAGATAGACATGAAACTGGTAACGTTTTATATTGGGTTTGTTTTGGATTTCTCCTAAATCGCATCTTCGTATAGGTGTCAAGTTTTTTCTTCATTACGGAGATTTGACTGATTCCACTTGTTTGGTTCACATCATTTCCAAAGTACAGCCTACAGAACTCTACAATTTAGCAGCCCAGTCTCACGTCAAGGTTTCCTTTGACATGTCCGAATACACTGGCGATGTCGATGCTCTTGGTACACTTCGTCTTTTGGATGCCATCCGTACGTGCGGCCTCAGTGATCGTGTTCGTTTCTACCAAGCCTCTACTTCTGAACTATATGGTAAGGTCATGGAGACCCCTCAAAAGGAGACGACGCCTTTTTATCCTCGTTCCCCTTACGGTGTTGCCAAGCTCTATGGCTACTGGATTGTGCGCAATTATCGTGAATCATACAATATGTACACTTCTAACGGTATCCTGTTTAACCACGAGAGTCCTCGTCGTGGTCGTACATTTGTGACGAGAAAGATTACCCGTGCTGTTGCTGATATCCATTTGGGCCGCCAAGAGTGCTTATATTTGGGTAATATTGATGCTAAACGTGATTGGGGCCATGCTCGTGATTATATTGAGGGCATGTGGCTCATGTTACAACAAGACCAGCCAGACGATTTTGTATTAGCTACCGGAAAAACATACACTGTCCGTAGTTTTGTTGAAACGGCTTTCAAGAAGACTGACCGTACTATCGTCTGGGAAGGTGAGGGTGTCAATGAGATTGGCAAGGATGCCAAAACTGGCAAAGTACTTGTGCGCATTGATCCAAAGTATTTCCGTCCTGCTGAAGTCGAACTGCTGTTGGGTGATCCTACAAAGGCCAAAACCATCTTGGGGTGGATACCGAAAGTCACATTCGATGAACTTGTAAGTGAAATGGTTACAGAAGATATCAAAGCCGGTCTCAATTCTTCGACTTTGATGTAAAATTACACAATATGCTGTCGATTTTTTTTTTTTTTTTTTTTTTTTTTTTTATCTCTCCATTACTCTCAATAAAAGAGTTCATATTACATTCCATGGTTTTAGCTCGCATTCTATTCAAACCCAAGTGAATCTTGATCAAAGTATACATCTTTTGAGAATAAGGAGGCACCAATAGTCTTAAAAATAGCAAAGGGAAAACGAGGATAGTCGAGCTGGGAAGGGGCTTCGAATATGATTTCGAGCGGGTGTAAGAGCAGATTGATATGGTTAAACCGCTCCACAGCAGTATCAGAGCTCGTCATTTTCGAACACTGTGCTACTCGTAACTAAAATCACCGAAAGTAGATAATATGATGATAGAGTCTCATCGCTATTCATGGACAACCGAGGAATATGCCATTGAGTACTGTTGTGCTTGGGTGATATTACCGTTGTTATGCATAAAAATCTGTTGAAGCTGGAAGTATATTTTTAAACCTTTCGTTAAAGTTAGCTTCATTGAGAGTTTATAGTTACAGTGATTTGACATCCAGAGTAGTTTTTTTTTCTTTATTATGAATAAAAGCGTGATATTGATAGCAATGCTATAAGCAGTGCAGGATAGATGTGCTTGCCATTTTATTTTATCGTAGGAAGGCAAAGTAGTTTTGACAGCGCCATCCTAAATTTGGAAGACTGCCTTCCTAAGCTTAGGGGTTCAATTGGTTATCACTTTCATCTACGGTGCAATTGTTTTGGACAGCTGTATGAGATTTCTAGCTTTTGCTTCTTCTTCATTTGTACGATAAAATAAGAATATGCCACCTCAAGAGCCTACAATTCCAGCTTCGAGTCTACTATCGTCTCAAAACTCTTCAAGCGAGTCTTTGGATTTGATGAGAAGTGATTACATCCAAGGAACTGCAAAAAAGTAAAGCTGATATTTTAACATGCCATTCTGAGTATACCCTGCAGTAACACTGTCATAACCTGTAGATCATATCATACCGAGTATACCCGTGAACAATTGGTAAGTTACACATTAGAAAAGCAAGCTGTGGCAAAAAGTAATAATTTTTTTTTTTTTTTTGTTAATAGCTGTCATTTGCAAAATGCTTTACGTCAGACGTCGTAACGGCATCATGTCGGTTTATGGAAGTGATCAACTTTTTAACAGCTGTGCCTAGTGTTATTATTCGATATGGCATCCTGTTTCCTCTTCGATTTTTAACTCTTGGAGCATCCACAATCGCCTTTTTTCTGACATTACCGATTGGCGTCACGTTGAAAAGCAGCGAAATCGTAGTAAGCTAGATTTTATAGATATGTTTTCAAAAACCTCAAGCTTATCTTTGTTCTCTATGTTCTAGTCGCTTTGTGTAAAATACTACTGCAAAGGCATATTGTTTTCGTTGGGTGTCAAAACGAATTACATTGGAGAGAAGCCTCAATTGAACGAACCGCATGTCTTTGTTGTATGTAAAAGTGGATTGCTTTGATTTACAAAGGCTCTAATCCTTGTATAGGCTAATCACACCTCATATCTGGATTACATATTGCTGGGTGCACACAAATTCCCGCACGCTGTGGTGATGGCAAGACACACAGGTGCATTAGGTAAGCATGCACCGTTCAACTAGATGCATCCAATCTAACGCTCAAACAGGGTTCTTGCAGAATAACGGGCTGAATTATCTTCATTCATTGTGTTTTGATCGCTCCAATGTCACTGAGCGTAAAGATTTGTCAGAACGGTATGATATCCATACAATAGCTAGAGATGGAATGGTTAATCACGTTGTATTCATAGTTTGAAGAAACATGTAAAATCAGCCGACACTTGGAAAAATCCCATGATAATATTTCCAGAAGGAACTTGTGTGAACAACAAATATGCCATTCGGTTTCAAAAAGGCGCCTTTGAATTGGGTGTTAAAGTCTGTCCTGTTGGAATCAAGTAAGCTCGTTTCGTGTGCTGATCTTGCTACTATTGTGACTAAATATGATGTGTAATAGGTACAACCGTTATTTTGGAGATCCATATTGGGATACTCGAAAAGGGTTCATGTATTATGCTTACTACAGAATGACAAGGTGGATCACACCAGTAGACATAGTCTATTGTAAACCTGAAGTATCCCGTAGAGACGAGACGTCGGTGCAATACGGTGAGCGTATCAAGGATGGAATTGCGACCAGCATTGGGTTGGAAAAAGTAGACTTTAATGGCATGGCAAAACGAGATCTCTTACAAGTCTTGAAAGAAGAGAAAGAATCAAAGAAAACCCTTTAGACGCCTTTCAAGCATTTTTGAATGAAATAATAATATATCACACATAGAGCTCATTTTATCATTATCCCCTGTTTTACATAAAAAAGAAGATCAATGTTACTACATGTTTGATTGGGTATTTTATAAACAGTTGCCGTCACTCGACATGTAACATTCGTATAAATGTTTTGCGCCGCGCTTTTCTCTTTCTTCTTTCTCTTGTTTTTTATTTTTTTAGTATCCATATTACCCCTTGATATTATTTCACAAAAAAAAAACACAAAGTAAACGTAATCAATATGTCTTGCTTACATGTCAATATTAATCCTGATGGCGGAAGCTGCGCAGACTGCGGATTGTGTATGCACGAAGTTGTTTTCGGTGGCCTTTGTGCACTTTGTGGAGCGGTTGTGGACCAAGAGTAAGCTTTCAGAAATACGCTTTTCTTCAATTTTCTGATTTTATTCTCGTTGTATACAGTGAAGACAATGACTATACTAGCAATCATATTGATATGAGCCACGATGCTAGCGGGATCACTGTTAGCAAGAAGGTAATTTTTAACATGGATTTTAGCTGTGGTTCCCAGGAAGCTAACCTTCCTCCAATTACAGGAAGCCGAGCGCATTCAAAAACAAGATGAAGCAAGATTACTCAAAGCAAGAAAACTTTCTCTTATTGTTGATTTAGATCAAACAATCTTACATGCTGCGTGGGAACCTCACATTGCAGAATGGGTAGACAAACACAAGCAGCAAGGAGACAGCCGAGCAAAAGACATGAGCACCTTCACGCTTGATGGTAGCAAATACACAATTAAACTACGACCTGGAACAATCAAATTTCTCAAAGAAATGTCAAAACTTTACGAAATGCATGTGTACACAATGGGCACTCGTGCTTATGCCAAAGCTATTACTGCAGTGATTGACCCCTCCATGGAATTATTTCAAGACCGTATTCTTACTCGTGACGAAAATGGAAGCTTAACAAAGAAACGTTTGGATCGATTATTTCCTGCAGATCAAAGCAAAGTCGTAGTGCTTGACGATCGGGCTGACGTTTGGGATTATTCACCAAACCTTATCCAAATCAAACCGTACGAATACTTTGCAGGTGTAGGCGACATCAATGCGCCACCCAACGCTCAGCCAAACAACATAATACCCACTGAAATAACGAATGGAGATGTAAATACTGCAGATGTAAATAGCAAAGAGCAACTCGAAGCCAATGAAGCAAAAACTATTGTAAATAACACAGATCAAGCCGAAACTAATGATTCAAACCATACTGTAAATAGCTTGGATGTAATAAATCAACACGACGATGAAAACAATTTAGAATCAGGTTTAGAAACAAGCTCTGGATCAAGTTCTGATGAATCGGATGACGAGAATGAGCACAATCATACCGAAAAAGCAACTAGTACTAGCATTAGCATTGATCATGATAAAAACTCAACAAGCAATGATTCAACTACTCGATTAAGCAATCAAGAAGAAAAACCAACTGAAACTGGATCACAATCTTCAGATACACTTCCTCAAGTCTCAGCTAAAGATCAGTCAAACGATACAGAGTTGGAGGCTTCAAATATTCCGCTTAAAGATGAGCCACATGATACAGAGCCACAAAACTCAATCAATCAATCCCAAGAAAACAACGAGATCCTGCCCTCCCCAAACACTGAAACTCTATCGCAAGACAAACCAACTAACAGTATACTTGCAAGCTTTACTCCTCAGCACGAAGACACGGATAGGATTCTTGATGTCATCAGCAATACACTAACCGACGTTCACGATGAATTTTATCGCCGGGTCGACAAAAACGAACCTGAACCTCACGTTGCTAACATCTTGCCTGAAATTAAAAGAAATGTCTTGAAAGACTGTACTCTTGTCTTCTCGGGTGTTATTCCTCTTCAGCAAAGAACACAAAATGCAATAATTTGGAGAATGGCGGCTGCATTTGGTGCCAATTGCCTTGAAGATTTGACAGGGAAAGTAACGCACCTCATTGCTGCCAACGTAAGTATATGTAAATTTCTATCTTACCATCGAATACATTTTAATCTCCCCTCTATCTCTTTTTTGTTGTTGTTTTTGTTATTTTTTTTTTTTTTTTTTTTTTGTTTTATTTAATTGTTTCTTTCTTTTCAGTTATTTTTCCTCCAATAGACTGGCACATCAAAAGTCAACACAGCTCGTAGATATAAACAAATCAAAATAGTGTCACCACCGTGGCTGATGAATTCGATTTGGAATTTCAAAAAACAAAGCGAAACACAATACTTGATTCCTGCTGAAGATGTAACTTCAGAAGTTGAAAACCCAGAGGAAACATCGCTGGAATTCGATATAGACGAAAAAGAAATTGACATGGATTGGGATGATTCAGAAATCGACGAACTTTTGGCCGATGACACTGGCACTGACGGCAATCACACTCCTGCCCCTCCCAGCTCTGTTGGACCAGATGGTGTTCCTGATATCTATGACCTGGCCAATGGAAATGCCTCTGACGCAGAACTAGAAGAAATGGACGATGCCGACTGGCTTGGGAAAGCACTAGACGGAATGGATGAAAGTGACGAAGATGGTGATTATGGAGATGTCGAGAGTGTGGCGTCTGGCTCCTCTTATGCCTCTTTCTCATCAAAAAAAAGGCAAAGGGGTTTTGACGATGACCAACTAGAAGAAAATGAATCACCCAACTTAAAAAGAAGACCAATATAACTACAAAAACACGCAGAAAAATCTACAAGAGAAATAGACACTCGATTCTTATTTTTTTTTGTAAAATTATATCATCGCTCAATATAAATATTAAAAAAAAAAAATCACGTTAATCAAACTGGATCATTTACTGTTATGCTTTCACACGTGCTGTCAGTAATTTAGGTATATACAAACAATACAGTAACAACATAACAAATTTTTTTTGGACCTTGTTGAAAGTTTTATTGAGTAATTTATGGGTAAAAAGTCTAAAAAAAAAAAAAATCTTGATATAATTAAGAGCTATGTACACAGCATAAAAATGCAAGAGGGAAAGAGAGATAGAGATAGAATAATTGCTGATAGGATATGTTGTTGAAACACATATTTACAAGAGGGAAAGAATTACAATATAAGATAGAGATGAAAATAGATTGGTGTCTAGGCAATGAAACCGATCACTTTGGACCAGACTTTCTTCCACTTGGGAATAGGTTGGCCATTGATATCTAAACCTTCATCCTTACGAAGATCAAGGACGGTGTCTTGGAAAGTACCAGTCTCAAAGTCCATGTCCTCATTCTTGATGAACGCAGGGCGCTTCCATAGCTTATGAACGCCATATAGAACGACGGCCAAAATCAACCCGATATACGTAGAAATCACACCTGTAGCAGTAATGGGAGCAATAAAAGATTTGTAACCTTGCCCAAAGATAATAATAGTTCCAACAATGATGACAAAGATGTCACAGATAGGGAAGAGAGGAGCAACGTAAGGAAGTGCAGACAAAGAGCGGCCTTGAGCAATGTAGCCCTGACGGAACCTGACATGAGTAATCGAAATGGAAACCCAAGTGATCAGACCAGCAAGAGAAGTAAGACAAGTCAACCAAGTAAACACCACGCCAGAGCCAAAAAGAGAAGTCAAGAAAGCAAGACAACCGACACCACAAGTAGCTAATACAGACCAGATAGGAATACCCCAACGATTAACACGAGTAAATACTTTGGGAGCATAGCCATCGGTAGCCAAAGACAAGAGGGTGCGAGAAGAAGAGTACACACCAGAGTTACCAGCGGAAATCATAGTAATCAAAATGACGGCATTCATCATATCAGCGGCCCAAGCCGCACCCGCTTTTTGGAAAACGAGGGTAAAGGGAGAGACAGCAATGTCGTTCGCACCAGACATGAGATTAGGGTCAGTATACGGAATAATGAGGCCGATAATCAAGATGGAAAGGATATAGAAGAGTACAATACGATAAAAAACTTGCTTTACAGCAGCAGGAACAGTTTTATGGGGATTAGCCGACTCGCCAGCAGTAATACCAACAATCTCAACACCATTGAAGGAGAAAGCAGCAGTGATAAAAACGTTAAAGACGCCGATAAACTGGTTAGGGAAAGCACCACCCTCCAGATGGAAATTCGAGACGCCATAGTAAACACCACCAACAGCACCTGTATCTACGCAAATACCAACAATGATAAAGATGACAACAACGATAATCTTGACAAACGAGATCCAATATTCGATTTCACCGTAGCCTTTGACGGAAAAGACATTGATGACGACCAAAATGACAAGACAAATAACAGACCAAACAACGCTATTAACAGATTTCACCCAGTACTCCATAATCATGGCAACACCAGTCAATTCAACAGCTACGCCAACGGCCCAGTTGGCCCAATAAACCCAACCCACTGTAAAACCAAGAGATGGGTCTGCGAAACGAGTAGCAAAGTGAGAGAATGAGCCGGCAACAGGGATATAAGCAGCCATTTCACCCAAACTCATCATGACACAGAAAACCAAGACGCCTACAAGGGCGTAGCCTACGAGAGCACCGCCTGGTCCACCAGCTACGATGGCTTTACCAGATGACATAAAGAGACCAGTGCCGATAGTGCCGCCAAGGGCAATCATTTGAATATGACGGGCCTTCAGGCCACGCTGAAGGGTGTGTCCCTTTTTTTGAGTGCCAGAGTCATCTGAAGTGAAGCTTTCGGCATCTTCAATGATTGTTTGATTAGTGGTCTGAATTTTTTCGCCAAGATCCATGCTGATGTTGATGTTGATGTTGATGTTGAATTGTATAGGAAGCTATTATTTCGTTTGTTCTTTGATAAAAAAAAAAAAAAAAAAAAAAGAGTAGATTGTGGTTGTATTTTAATTTAACTTTGTCTATTTGAGCTTGTGGCCAAAGACCCGGATGTGTAAAACTGAATGTAGAAAAAAAGATAAATGTAAAAGAAAAGGTGATCCAAGAAAAGGCTCTTTTTATAGGTGAAATGTCAGATTTAGCTCAGCTTTTTCATTGCAATTCCGAAATTGGTTCTAACTGCTGATACAATAATACATATTGTGCGTTTTTTATTGTTTATGTGTTTACATGTATATTTGATCTTTATCTGTAGTTTGTTCTATTTTCTGATCTGGATCTTGCATTCAATGCAATTAAAGTTTTCGCACGCATTATCAACAAGATTCCAACGCTCTCTTTGTGCTTGTAACCATGGAAAATCTTTTTTTTTACTGATCTTGAACTTCAATTTGAGCAAACGAGATCCGGGAAGAATTGGTAACCATGTTTGATTGGGCCTGGAGTTCTATGGTGTCAACTAAAACCACTTTTATTGGACCTTGTCAGTATCACACTTATTCCATTTATTTGAATCACAATAAATGACAATCGCGCAATCAGCTCTTAAAAAGGAAGTTGAAAAAGTGGAAACATTGCACCATTTTGCATTCATATTCGCATTGGACTGTAAGCTGTTCCATCGTGTTACGACAACAACTCAATAGTTTTGTTTGTGAAATGATGATCGTTTTCGAAAAAAAAAAAAAAATTGTTTTTTTTAAAAAGACTAGTTGTCATTTACATAAAAGTGAAACTACAGTGCTTTTGTGAGTGATTTTGCAACAATTGATATTGAAGATACAATCTTGTTTTTACTCTATCTTTGTGCATGATTGCTTCGAAAACTATAAAAAACGAATATGGGGATGCTGGAAATTGCTGGTGCACAGACGAGTTAAGGGGTTCTCCGAGTGCGAGTTGAAACGAGGAGAACAAGGAATCGAATGTCAATGGAATTGCATCGAATAAAAATTGCCAATGCACTTTCCAGGCCTCAACCAGAGCAAAGACGAGGAGTACTAACGTTGGTAGCGTGCTAGTGCTAGAACAACGAAAAAAAACTGAGAGATTGAGCATGCGGAAATATTCATGCATCAGGGAGATCGTAAGCAATTGCTCATAAGAGGCAGAAAGTAATAGAATGCTATATGCTTATCTTTTAGCAAAAAAGAAAAAAGCTTTCTCAAACTCCTATTATATTATCTATAATCTTAGATTCATCATGACGAACGGGAAGAAAGAGGTCCTGATGGAGGATCGGATAAAATCTTCATCAGTATAGGCACACGTAATTTACTTTGTGCTTTTGCCCCGAAAAAAAAAAAATGGATTGCTTGAGCTTATAAACAAACCAAAGCCATGACATATTATGAGCCTCAGTAGTCCCCAACTAAAAGAGCCTACTGTCTGATGTGTCGGTTTGTGCATGGAGGTTAAATCTCATCCCGAATTTCAATATTTGACATTGACACTTCAATATTATGCTATTCAGCCTCACGTAATGTTATACCATCAGAAAACTCACAGGCGTTTATTGTCAGTGAAAATATATTATTTGTGTTATTACTTTAGAGCCATTAGCGAGAACTTGTCGCTTTCATGTTAAAAAGACATACTGGGTAATAGTAAACTTGGAAATTAAAAGTTTTGCGCCAAGCTTTTTATTAGGAATTAGAGGTAGTCAAGCCATTAAACATTGAGAGAAGGGGAGCAAAAAAAAAAAAAAGGAGACATAAGCACAGACAATAAGTGTAACATGGATTCTATTCTTTCTCAAATCGTTTCCATCTTTCTTCTTGCAGTGCTTTTTGCCGACGAGTATTCTGTACCTGCAAAATCGAAAATGCATAATGAATAGCATCGATTATCTCTGTATTGTTAGAACATAATACGTCGTAAGTGTTGTATTGTGTTAATTTTCTGCTGGCATCAATAAACATGGTTTTTCTTCCTGCGTCGTACAAGATCAGTTTACAATGCTTGAAAAAATTGAGCTAATTTTCTCAAGATTTTAGTCATATAGCACCGACTAATACCACAATGGCAAAAAGTTACCTGAACTGCACCGTTGCTTAATCGAAATGTAATAGCTTCTTCGTCAACATAGTATTTCAATAAATAAATTTTGTTCAACTGCGTCGTTTTGGGGATTGTTTGATCATGCTTGAGTTCTTTCTCCTCATAGCTACCAAATTTGTGCAGTAACTTAGCTTTCTTTTCTAATTCGGGTGGTATGTTGTTGTAAATTTGCTCCACATAGCGATCATCTTCAGCACGATAGGATACATAGTAATAAGCACTACAGAGATTTTTTTTTTTTTTTTTTTTTAAAAAAAATATATTCATATGGGCAATTCAAAGGCTTTCTTCTACCTGCTATCACAGCACGAAAGAACCGATCCGTCGTTGAAAAGAAATCCCAGCGTTCCGTCTGATAACCGATACGCGAATCCATAATGCTTTGAGCAGTCTACCCATGTTTCTATGAATAAGTTGCTTGGTGACCATTGGAAATCTGCATTTGGCTTTGCTTCGGTCCGATTCTCTTTCATTACACTTTCACTTCTCCCAACCATGACTTTGATATTATCCTCCATTTGCTCCATCATAGGACGTCTTACGGGCAATGCAGTCGGTATAGCTTTACAAGTGCTTTGTTGAGTAAATGTATACGAACCAACGAAACGGGAAATACTTACCAAACCCTTGGCTATCAAATTTTGATTTCAATAATGAAGGCTGTTGTGTAGTAGGAGCAGTTGATGTAGCCTCTGGGACCATAACTGCCACGGTATTTTGAAGGGGAGGATGAGGAGGGGAAGAAGGTGGTGGTGATGATGATGATGAAACGGTTATTTTTGGTGAACTGATCTGTGTGCTTTCAAGCTTGTTTGCTATAGCCAAAGAAGGCGACAGCGTACTAGGACGATGTATGGTCTTTGCAATAGTTGCAGGTGCGGTGGGTTTGATATCACCATCGTTACATAATCGTTTGGGAGACAAGGGCGCACTATTTTTAATTTCGGTGTTTTCGTTACTGTTAGCAGCTCTTCTCTTTGAGGCGGTGGAGGCTGATGTTGTTTCTTTTACGAGTGCAGCAGGAGCAGCTACAGGCTGCGATAATAATATGGACATGGCAGATTTTTGAGAGTTAGGTAGAGGGTATTGGGATCTTGGGTCATAGATAGTTTCGTTCATAATGGTCAATGGAGGCTGTATATCAAGATCTTCGTAGCACTTTTCAACATCTCTCGCATTCCGAATTGCTGCAGTAACTTTGGAGGCAGTGGTGGCTGTGGATTTGTTCTTCATGCTGTGCAAGTGTTGGGTATCGTTTGGTGTGAACAAATCTTGGTAGCTAGGAGGGGATTCAAGAGCCAGTCTAGGGATTTGGGTGGGTATCTCCCTAGAAAAAAATGGGTGCTGCAATGCTTGTATGACTGATAAACGTTGATCTAAGCAATGCATTATGAGAATGTGTAATGCTCAGTTGATTCCAGACCCTTAAAATTACCTGGATCGTTGACCAAAAGACCTGATATCAAGCTTTTGGCTTCTGTAGACACGACGAAACTATCGACTGGGAATGTGAATCGCTGCTGGTATTCATTTTGCTTTACTTGTCTTGAGCGTGGCAAAAGTATCAATCAATGTATGGCAGTAATATGTTTAGGTATTTCTGTACTTACTTGCGTAACTCCTGGGCTTCGGTTACTTGAAATGGGTGTTTACCAAATAAGAGATTATACCTAAAAACATGGTTAGCAAAAGGCAGGTCATGCTGTATTGTATGCACTCGTTACATTAGCACGCCTGCGGACCACATGTCTACTCTATGATTATGCCCATCTACTTCTTTATGAAACAAAATCTCTGGTGCAATATAGTGCAATGTACCGCAAACAGTTCTATAATACGGTCAGTTGGCCATCCATCTATAGTAGGTCAATGTTTTCCTCTTGCCTTTTCCGATCTTCAGGAGTTAATAGTAAAGCAGCAAGACCAAAATCGCCTAATTTACAATCCATATTTCTATCCAGTAGAACGTTGCTCAATTTGAGGTCTCTGTGAAGTATACGGTTATCAGACATGTATCGAAGTGCAGTCAACATTTGCCCCATGTAGTATCTTGTCTCTAGCTCAGTCAATGTGCCTCCTCTTCGTTTTAGCATGTTACTCAACGTCTGCATCGTGTTAGCGAAATCAGAAAAGTAATCGCATATGTCAAACCTACTCTATTTTCGCACAGCTCTAGTATCAAGTAAATGTTGTGCTTGTCCTCAACAACACTATAAAATCGAACAATATTGTCGTGCTTGAGACTGCGATGAATGTTGATTTCTGCGAGCAGCTTCTTCTTTGTATTACTCTCGACCACCGATGATTTTGCAATCACTTTGGCTGCCCAATACCTTCCATCATGGAGACTTTGCACACGATACACCCTGCCAAATGCCCCCTAGCATATAAATTAGGCGTGTTTTGGGTAGCAGCGAGCGAAAAACTACTTACATAGCCCAAGCATTCCATTTTACGATATTGTACTCTACGCTTGTGATCTTTGATGATGGGCGGAACATCTCGATCTTCGACTAATTTGTATGATGCTGATTTTTGATGTTTTTGCTTTCTCCCATCTTGATGATTTACTGCCTGGTTAGGATCTGCTTTAACTGCAGCAGTAGGCTGTTGACGTTGATTCACAGGATCTACGGGGTTATTCTTTATCACCTGTTGCAACGGCTTCAGTCTTTTTTTCTGAGAAGATGTCAAGGGTTTTCGACTGTTGTTAGTTTGTAAAGGCCTTAGGCTAGCTTCAGCGACAGCAGCCATAGACCCTCTAGCTAAGCCCATCTCTATGCTAAGCGAGGGTGGTATAACAACGTTAATGTCATTCATACGATCAGTCTGTTCCTGAGAGCATGGCCGGTGTCGCTGCTGCTGCTGTTGCTGTGAGCCCAAACGTGGATTTAATGACTGAATACGAGTTTTGCGATGTGCTGGTGAACTCATGAAGCTTTGCCTTTTGTCGTTGTTTTTGCTTTTTTTTTTTTCGTTTGCTTGTGTTTGCTGAATGAATGGAAGAGACGAAGCGATATACATATTACAAATGCACGAAACTTTTTATAGCAATAATATTTTTCAATGTTGCACTGGCTTTCTAAGCGGTCACGAGAAATGTTCATGAAATGCATGCATTTCATGAAATCAGAGCAAGACGATAACCACATATAAATCTATACCCAGAGAATAAGAGGGCTAATATAGCAAGGGAAGCAATATCGCTTAGATACAACGAAAAAAAAAAAATACCAGGACAAGGTCAAGTATTGTGGAGATGAACTTGCCATACCAGCCGTAATTGCATGGCTTAAAGTGGTGGCCCAATACACGCTTAGTAGAAGCATAGAAACTTGATAAACCCCTTTTGTACATGCTTTACAAATTATTTTGTAATCATAGACTAAACTAAAAAGTGGAAGCTGGGGATCGACCATATGTCTCATGCGCTTTTATAGTGCATACTGTAAAAAAAAAAAAAAAAAAAAGAGGTAGCACGTCAAATAAAAAAGGTGTTTAGTTTACAGGTAGACAATATGCCTTTTCATATTCTAATTCAAGTTATTAAAGGTGATTTTATATCGCTGTACAATATGTCGAGCATGAGACGTTCTGGCATCATAGCCATCCTAGACGACACTACAATTTACTTGATTCAATAATATTTACTCTTCAAGAATACAAAGATTTTGCATGTATGGTAGGAGCATAGACTAGGCATCATGAGCATAAATACTCCTTTCAAATATGGTGGTGAATGGAGCGGTCTATCAGAAAAGCTGCATAGTGATACTCTGTAGTCAGTTTTACCCGACCTGGAAACGATCGTGATGATAGTCTATACTGGCTCTACGGTAACCCAAGACCAAAAGAATCACCACAGATCTGAAAACAAACAACAAACAAACAATTTCAAATTTCGTAAAACGTGCAGCGAAATGCTGTTTGGTGCTACTAGAATCGCAAAATTTCCTTATAAAGTACTCATATCACAGGCTTTCGTATTTCGTTTCAATCTTGCCTTTCACGACAGTACACCTTTTGCCAAAATGATGTCGCAAAAAAAAAATTTAAGGTGTCGCACTTTT
>MU619294.1:30246-62811 GCA_025201805.1 Parasitella parasitica
TTTCTTCTAAAAGTGCGACACCTTAAATTTTTTTTTTGCGACATCATTTTGGCAAAAGGTGTACCTCACGAAAATTCGCGATTATGGAATCTTATTATGATACACCTGTATTGTCACAGTAAGACTGTTAAAAGGTTCGGGTCGGAGTAGGGGGGGGGGGGAACAGGAGCAAAAGGAAATTTAAAGTCAAGTCAATATTCCACTTACACCTACCTTCCAGTCTACATTAGGAAGAGTATGAGTTTGGAGAAATGAGTATATAATGGTTGATATAGTAGTTAGACTCGAAATTCTGGGTATGCCCTAAGGGGGTTTACGCTGACGGTTCTCCAGGGTGCCACACCAACCTAAAGTACGGTATATCACCAAGGCTTTTGGGGTCGACAGGGCCCATTTCCACCGCAGCACCAAAATAGGGAAGCCATAAGTTACTAGATACGCCGCGCAACAAGGTCAAGCTATAGATTTCAGGCGAGAGGGGGACAGAGTAAGGAGGAGTGCGTCAAGTTTAAGGAAATATTGGGACCATTCTCTACGAGTGGCGAGATCGTATTGAAAGGTTCAAATTACCATCAAAACAACATGAGTGAGGAGAAATGGATATTCACGAAAGAGCGGTTAATAGCTGGCAACGCATATTTGAACCCGCTTTTAAGGCCTTAGGTTGGTCTGAACAGTCTTCCCATATGCCAACAAGTGGAAAGACAGCTATCATCAAGATAATCGCTTCGATTTAGACTGGATCAAACTACGGTATTGATACGTATGATTTCACAAGGGTACGAACTTGGTAGCTTCGCAAGTGATAACTCCGATAATTGGTATAAAAATAAAGTGTGGTGTATTATCGATAGATGCTTTGGAAATCTAAAAGGAAATGAAATTATGAGACAAACACATTTTCGTGCATTCTGATTAAATCTTTTGTATTGATTGCCAAGTGTTTTTAGAGGTGAGGGGGGCATCGGTGGCGTCTGCTGTAAGAAAAAAACGGCAAAAAAACGTTAGAAGACGTATACAGCTCAGTGTTGCGTGACAACCTCATTATGCATACATTTAGGACCTTAAGGTGTCTCATCTTTTTTTTATATCTATAACTCACCTTACATTTTCAATATCTTTATTTGCACAATATCATTTACATAACCAACAATCGGTAAGTCTGAGTATTCCTAAACTCTATATTTCTCCTATGATAATTGAAAGAAATGCAAAGCTGTCTAGCTGCAATATCAAAGTAGATGCTTCTAATTAAGTTCAACAGCTTATCACCTAGAAGAAGCATATCTTGAGGGATTGAAATGAGGTTTTTCGATCTATTTTCAATTAGTCCAAGAGTAGGAATAGCTCCTTGGCCAACCTGAAGAAGGTATTCAGCAAACCGTTGCAATTCAGCAGCAAAGCTGTTGTCATTTGATTCAAGGGCTTGTTGCACACGCATGTTGGTGTGCAGCCTCATCAATTGGACTTGTGGCCCGAAGCTGGCTTTGTTCAGGCATTGGCTTATAACCACGGATCTGCTGGCACCGCGGATAATAGACAAGACCTGACCAAAGTTACCACCAAAGACAATGAAAACACCCGCCAAAAGGAGCAGTGTTATCCATGATATCTTGAAAGGATCGATTGGCAGTTTTTATCAAGTCTTTGCTCACCATTGAACATCCATCCCAGACAATGATCTTTGCTCTCTTGCTAAAAGAAGCGATTTCTGATTGCGGAGTCATGCCACACACCGTGCTTATTGTTACATCTAATGTTATGTTGAATGTATAATGGGCAGTGCGCCCGCCTTTTAACAACAATGCAGCAGTACCACTGGAATCAACAGCAATGGCAATCTCACCTTCCTGCAGCTGCTTGATATGAGCTTTGTAGATGTTCTTCAAAAGTTCTAAGGAACACGAAGGATGTAGCGCCAGAGACATGTAACAACAGTAACCTCGGGGGATATTTTTCAATATCTCTCGGGGAATACGGTATACATTCTTCCAATTGTCCCGCCAAAACCTGCTCTTCTTGGAGCTCAATACCTGGGATATCCTTCTAGATGAAAGGTGTATTTTTTTTTTTTTTCACAAAAGTTGACGTATGGTGTTTCCTTTGCAATCTCGTCATCAGGATTATTGGTGTTATACGGTACTTGAACCATGCAGTTAAAGTGCTTTCTGACAGTGAACGTTCTACGGTAATACCTCAGCGCTAGATTCTCGGTTGTTGATTGGTTCAGAAAACTTTTTTTTTAAATCCTGGATGGGCTATCAACTTTTTTTTTTTACAGCCTCTACACTTGCATTAATTAGACCACGATGAGCAAAAATGTTATGCAAAAACTGATACGGCATATCGACAGTAACGAAAAAACCAGAGAGTTGCTAGAAAAAGATGACCATATCCGACAGCATATTAACGACAAAGACGAGCATGGCGATACGGCGCTTCATTTTGCATCGAGAATCCACAGCATGCAAGTGATGGCAATTTTGCTGGAGTTTGGTGCTGATCCCGAGGCAGTCAACGAACATGGCCGAAGAGCCATACATGAAGCCATTGATTCTTTTGCGTGCATTGAGCTTTTGATTGTTGACTATCATGTTGATGTCAATGCAATGAAACGAGGAGACTGGACACCTGTCATGATTGCAGGTTTGTTGTTTGGCTGGCGAAATACGTGTATGCTCACATAAGCAGTACAGCTATGAAAGGAAATTTGGAAATCGTAAAACTGTTGACGGAATCAGGCGCATTACTGGACCGAAAAACAAAAGATGGGAGAACAGCGTTGTATCTGGCAGCGCAAGAAGGTAAGATACAGGCCGTGCAAGCAGATTGTACTCGACTAACGGTTGCTGCATATAGGTCACGTCGAGCTGTCAAAGTATTTGGCAGATCAGTACCCAGCAGCAATCACTCAAGCTACGAATTCTGGCCGGTATCCGACGCAGGCGGCAGCAATATCAGGCACCCAAGCGGCATTTGAGACTACCCGGTATCTGCTATCACACGCCACAATAGCTTTACCCGCCATACTTGCACATCGTGATAATTCGGGCCGAAATATACTACTTGATTCCGCAGTGTCGCAGAATTTGCAACTGCTGAAATTTTTATTAGATCAAGGAGCAGAGGCGAATGATGCAGACTCGCTGGGTCGAAACATGATTCATCACGCTGCTATGATGGGCCATTTGAATGTGTTGCGCATGTTGAACACTCTGGATGGCCTTGATTGGAATGTGCAAGATACGTGGGACTTGTGGTCCCCATTGATGCATGCAGCGAGACAGGGTCATTTGGATATTGTCAAATATTTGATCGAGACGGTCAAGGTGGATGCAAATGCACAGGATACACAAGGCAGAACAGCATACGATATAGGTGAGTTTTTTTCTTTTTCTTTTTTTCTTATTGTTCACTGGTTTATGTAATCATTCGCTGCTCAGCTTTGTTATGGCATCATGGGTCGATAACTGATTTTTTGGCTTCGTTGATGGATAAAGTTGTGGGGTAAACCTTATTCGCACATGTGATGTTTTTCATATGAAAACAAATTCATTTCATTGTATATAATGTAATACTAATAATAATAATAATAATAAAACATGTTTTATGTTTGAGAGCATCGTTTGCTGTTTCTCTCTCTCTCTCTCTCAGTCTCACTTTTCAAAAAATACAAATCAAAAAGAGACATGCCTGCTCTTAGAAACGAATTGATCCAGCCCTGTTCAAGCCAAGATTGCTGCCTTGTGCTTGACAAAAGCCATAGCATATCGGATGTTGCATCTCTGGTGTCTTTTACCCATTCCCAAATCATCATGTCAAACCAAACTACTAATACAAGCCTGATTTCGACAGTAACAGCAACTGTGGTTCAGGAACTGTACAGCACGCTATACCAGATGCCCACCAGTCTGCTCAGACTTGCAACTGATATTTGGTCACATGTAAAAAAGGAACCAAAGAAACCTACCTGGAATATCCAGACTACTATAGTGATGGGGTTCTTGCAAGCATTCAGAGACCAGTCGCTGAGCAATAGCTTGGAATTCTGGAGACTTATGCTGATTGCACCTACTCTCATCAAGCCGCTCACATCTCAAATTGAACCTGAATACATTATCGTCAAACGGAGAAATCTGTGTGGCATTTTAAAGCAATTGGACTCTCAAGAAAAGGGAAGCAGGTTAGAAGCAGAGTGGATGTCTGCTGTTTCTACGTGGGAGAAGATCTACGGGGGACCTACCACCACCACCACCACCACCACCACCAAGACAAATGGCGCTACCCCACTACTACTGTTGGAAGCACCACCTTGTTGCGAAAAGGTTGTGTTTTATTTGCACGGTGGGGCGTATTGTGCTATGAGCGCACAAACACATCGAACGCTCACTCATAAAATCAGTAAATCAACAAAGAGAAGAGTGCTAGGTAACGTTTGTTTGTGTCATCTCTTGCCAATCCCAGCTAACGTATTATGGATATATTATGCTCATCCTCATCAGCTGTCAATTACCGATTAGCACCAGAAACCAAATTTCCTGGCGCCTTGTATGATGTCGTGCAGTCGTTTTTCTATTTGATCGACCCTAAGGAGAAGCACCGTTTGGATCCCAAGAATGTCATTGTCATGGGCGATAGTGCTGGTGGTGGCCTGTGTTTAGCAATGATGCTCTATCTACGAGATCATGGGCTGCCACAACCAGAGGGAGCTGTCCTGATATCTGTAAGTGCCATTTGTACGTGGGGGAGGGGGGTTTTTTTTTTGGAATGCTACTCACTATGCATTGTCAGCCATGGGTTGATTTAACCTTTTCTTATCCATCGTGGAAAGATGCTTCTCTTTATGACTACTTGCCTTCCAACCCAGCAGAGCTTACAGCCATGAATCCTGCTCATCTGTATTTGGACGACCCAAATTTGGTTCGAAACCCATACGTATCTCCTATTTTTGCAGACAATTTTAGAAACATGCCGCCTATGCTGATCCAGTCTGGTGGTTGCGAATCGCTAAGAGACGAGATTAGTGATTTAACCACAAAAATTAAAAATTCAAAATCTACCATGGTATACCATGAAATATATGAGGACATGGTGCACGTATTCCAGGCCTTTCCTTTTGCCAGATCAGCAGAAGCGGTCGAAAGTATAGGCTGGTGGGCTAAACATGGCATCCCTTTGATCACACAATTCAAAGCAAGTCTCGATAGTACCTCCGAAGCGACCACTTGATTTTTCGTGGCAGTATAGAATTTTGTGATCCAGGAACGGTTTTTTCTAATAAATAAAAAAATAAAAAAAATTAAACTTGTGTTCTAGCAGCTGCTCCCATTGATTATCGCAGTGCATGTGCGTGTAGTATATTCTGACAATGGCGCATGGCATTGTTGCTCAGGGTTCCAGACTCGATTCGCTCAACGTACACATTGCATTGTCAAGTTAAATTGTTGCATCGTAATGCAAATATGCCAGAAAAGGAAGGCAGTCATCCCAACTCATCAGTAGGTAGTACGGTACATGGGAGCGAAATTGCATTCACACATTTTAGTCAAAGGTGGCCAAGTATTCATAGACTTGGTGAGCTTGACAAGTGTATAGATTGTTTGCATACAAGCAAGTCTGCATTCAGGCAATACCAAACGGCTCTGCTTGCGTCTGAATGAGAGTAGCTTGGCTTCGACACATTTCAGTGCCCCAGTTCAAAGCAGTCTTTTTTTTGTTTTTGTTTTTTCTCATTTTTAAAATTTTCAGCACAAAGAGTGTTTTTTTTTTTTCCTCTCTTCCCAATACTTTGATGTCTTTTCCGCTGAATAACAATACTAATACTGCCAGACAGCCACAGCATGTGTGGGTAAAGCCTGACGCACATCTGAATCGCCCGTCCCATAATTCACGCGAGCAGGAACTCCAGCAGAAACTAAAGCAATCCACACTCGCTCCTGGCGCAAGGAATGCGCATCACGACGAATTCCCAAAACTCCCAGCAGCCGAAATAGCAGCCAGAAAGAAGAAGTTTGCATCGTTCAAGTTCTTCCTAGACAACCTGGATCCTCTTGTGTCAAAGCGAATTGAAAGAGGTATCAAGCTGATGGGCGCTGTAAGTATACCTGTTAGACAATAACGCCTCCCACTAAACTCCTTTGCATGGCAGACACACGAGGCATTCTTCTCAAAGGACTGCACCCATCTTATCACGACAAAACCCATTCCACATCACGAAAACTTACTCGCACCTACCATAAAGTAAGGCGCCTCTATTGTCATTTTTTTTTTTTTTTTTAACTTTGTTTTCTTCCCTTTTCTTATACTCCTTAAAATATACTAAATTGCTGCTTCTAGTTCTACAGCGCCTCCACCCGCTACTAAACCAACAAACAGCACAAAAAAGTATGACGCTATCATAGAAAGTGCCATCCAATTCAATACGGTGCTGTGGAGTGCTGATGGTGAGTCCTCTTTGTGTCTTGAAAGGCAGAGTACGGCACTCATCTTGTCATTATAGTTATGCGAAAAACAGTGGAATTCCTGATGAACGTCTCCAGTAGAAAAGAGGTCCAAGAGAAGAGAGCATTAGGCAAGGTATTACAGGAGGAAAAGTTGTTTGGCCCTTCTACTGGCACAAACAGTGAAGCACAATCCAAACGACCGCATTTCGTGCCTTTTACTGGTCACTTTCTCATTGTTGAAGATGCGACTCAAGCCCACCGTCCTCCCATATGCAAACAGTGGACCAAAGAGGTTTTCACCAAAAAACCCGCTGAATACCCTTGGCCCTACTTTAAGCAGACCCCCAAGCTTAGATCACCGTTTGGCAAAAGAGCGCCTCCGCCTCCGCCTCCTCCTAAACAACCCACTGCTGATGGTTGTGCTACCAATCTCACTCCTGCTGGTGGTAATACCAAAAAGATGGATCCTGTTGAAAACAACTTGCAAGAAGATAAAGAAAACATCCCAGTACAGAAACAGGCTCAGGCTCAGGCTCAGGCTCAGGCTCAGGCCCAGGCTGCGTCTGGCATAGCGACAGCCAAGCCTTTAACAACACCATCTCCCTTATCGTCACAAAAATCCCAACAACAAACAGCAACACAAAAGCAGCCGGATTCGCAAAATTTCAGTCTACGTGCTTCTGGATTTCAACCCTCATGTACCAACAACATACAGTCTGCATCGACCCGATCTGTGTCAACCTTGCAAGGCGGAAACCGACGACTGCCTCCAGGCGACAGTGTCAATCGTTTGGATAAGCGCATGGTAGAAAATGTAAACGCTTTGAACGAGCAAGAGAAGCTTGGTAAGCAAAAGGCTCAGCAGGAACATCAGGCTCGCCAGGAGCGAGAATTGAAAAGGAAGAGGGACTCTCGATTTTGTGAGAATTGTAACACTGTGTTTGAGAATTTAGACGAGGTAAGTCGCGAACATTGTATTTTACCTGTCTTGGTGCCTGGCTAACCGCTGTCAAATTAACAGCACTCCAAGCAACAAACCCACCAAACCTTCATCCGTGATCAAAACAACTTTAAAGAACTCGACGCATTGTTGGCAAAGATACACCGACGTTATAAGCAGCCCTTACCAGACCATATGAAGGGGCTGATCGACACCAGCATCGATGGAAAAAACGTTGCATTTGTATCTGAACTCAAGCAAACTCGTCCCGCAACACCGTCTTCTCTTGTTGATGCTTCGTCGCCGTCTCCACGAAAACTATCCACTGCCGACATGATCAAGAGAAAGTCTATCCCAGCCAGCCAACCTCGCATTGCTACTAATGCATCCAGCGTCAATGAAAGTGAAGGCTGGGGTAAATATGGAGATGTGTTTCTTTAATGTAATAATCGCAGCAACTTGTTGATCATGTAAATACGGCATTTTTAAAAACCACCATAGATGATATTTAAATATATCTAGAAACAAGATATCATACAATCCAATATTCCCCCATAATGCCAGATAACTAATAAACTTTATGTTTTTAAAATCCAAGTGAAAGAGTGCCTCTAATTGCCGTGAGACTTTAAACATTGAGTGGAAAACATACAAATCATTGATACAATGATCTGCATATATTCGACACCCTCGCAGTCCGAAAATCGAATAAACTAATTGTTTTTACAACCCTCCGCACCATTTGCTACGCGTTTTTACGTGTGCCGTTCCTACAAAAAGCCAGTTTGTGCGAAATCACAAGACGGGAGTACCATGATTCAGTAAATTCGAGTCCAAAATGCACCGTCAAGTTTCAAGTAGGTGTGTCATGAATACTATTGTAGTACTATGTAAATTATGTCAGCTGCATTAAATAATCATTCATCAGCCAAAACACTCGACAACATGCCACTATGGATACTTTTAAAACGGCATGGTTGTTTTAAAAAAAAAAGGCACACCTTTAAATTTTTCGAGTCGCATATGATTGCCTTTTTTTTTTTTTTCCATTTGGTCCCCTTTATCCCCTCCTCCTATCCCTCCCTATATTTCTATATTTCACTCATATTTAATCCTTGAAAGAATTGATGTTTGCTCAAGCCCTCTTTTCTCTTTCAATCTAAATATGCAGAAAAATTTGGCTTGCACTCATAAATTCATAGAGCACGGTCGATGTTGGAGCGATGGCTGCCCTTATTGCATCCATGAAACCAAGTTCAACGGTATCTGCGTAGCATGCAGTCATGTAGACGAAAACGAGTAATTTGATTGTGCGTTGATAGAAGCAGGATCGTTAGTAACCAACCACACACTAGATTTGCACAAGCCAAACAGATGGAAAAGGTTGAACTAAAACGCTTACAAACCGAGAAGAAACTGGTATTGGTCATTGACCTCGACCATACGCTTATCCACGCCACATCTGTATACGACGTCGCCGAGTGGATCAACAAACAGAAGCGCAGTGCTACTCATAGATCCCGGGTCAAAGAGCTCTTTACAGTCTGCGGCAACAAATTCTCGTTTAAACTACGGTAACTACCATGCTAATTCAGTTTTACTGCGAAAACAATACATAATAACAAAAAAAAAAAAAAAAAATCCGCACATTGTGTAGACCGGGATTGCACAGATTCTTGACACAGCTTTCTTCCATGTACGAGTTCCATGTGTACACAATGGGAAATAAAGCATACGCAGAGGCTTTCCTCGACAGGATTGACCCGCATCGCACTCTGTTCAAAGGAAGGGTCTTGACAAGAGACGGAAACGGCTGCATTTTAAAGAAGAAATTGAGTCGGTTATACCCCACAAATCAGACACAAGTCCTTGTCCTCGATGACTGTGCCAATGTGTGGGACAACAGCCCTAACCTAATCCAGATCAAGCCGTATGTCTTTTTCAAGAATGTAAAGCAGGTCAATCCCTTGACGCATGCAAAACCCATCAAAAATCGGCTCTTCTCGTTTGTAAATAACTATTCCACGTCGCTCAATATAAAGAATAACTACCATGACGACCACCAGCAGAGCGATTTCAAACTGGATGACTCTGACTTTCTAATGCCCCCACCACCCTTTGATGACGACCACAATTTCTCCATCTCATCTACTTGTACAAATCAAACAGATACGTTTCTTGACGAGAGTATCGCAGACATTATACCCGAAACGCTCGAAAATGACAGGGCTTTAGAAAACGTAGGAAAGGTAATGTTATATCTGATCAGATCCTCTCAATAGGAGTATAAGCATCTGATAAAGTCTCTGCCAGCTTTTAAAGGACATCCATAGCATTTATTTCAAAAACCTCAGTTGTAATATCGAGCCTGACGTCGTTAGCATATTACAATCTCTATGCACAGAAACAAGGACACCAATGCTAAGACGAAAGAGGAGCAGTAGCAGTTCCGAACCTGACTATGTCCCGAACAAAAAATGCAACAATATTTGTCGATCCACTTCTTCAACAACATTGACCATACCGTGAGGACCATTCATATATCTGTATTGCACATTCAATAAATTACTATTGGTTATTTTACCCCTTTTAGTATTCAAAATGGCCTCTCTTCTTTTTTTCTCAAAAAAAAAAAAAGTGTTTATTAATTGAGCTGCTTATATTAAGAGTACAAGGCCATACCGAAGAAGCAGGTGCAATTGAGGTGTGAAATAAAGACAAATACAAGTTGTGATAAAAACAAGCTAATGAATACTAAAAATAAAAATTATACGAGTTGAAAGAAAAACAATTTCAGTTAGTACTCAGGCACTACAGGAGGGAATGCCACCGATCTTCCTCCAGTAGTTTGATGAATATTGGATCATATGGACAAGCTATATTTGAGAAGGCGCGATAAGGCAATTTCGGTATGGTGTGATTCCTTTGCATTGGCAGTGCCAGATGCTGAAAAAATCCAGGAACAGAAGGGCCTCTTTGATATCGTCTATATAATGAGGGCAATCAGATCGGCAGTGGTCAGTACTTTGACAATGACGACAAAAAGTCGGGCACCTTGTCCCATTACAGAAACACTTTTCTTTGTTCCTCATCTCTAGGATCCCAAATTAATGACTCTAACAAAGAGATTCCATATGTTTGTGACCAGGGCAGATGGAGCCATCAGCATTCAGTATTTGAAGAATTCGTAATGGTGGAATTGAGAGAGGCATACCCTTCGTCCCTGAAAGATAAGACCAGTTTTGGACATATCCATGGTCCAAAACATCGCCGAAGCATGGCAAGCGCTTGGCCATTTTTGGTTTCAGCTCCATAGCAGGAAGAAATGGTAAGTTTTCCGCCTCTAATAAGCGGACAATTGTGGCATCCGCAGGATATGAGGGGAGGCCCTTAACAAAAGTAACCATCTTTGAGTGCAATTCCTTCATCAATCACAGTCTGACGACCTGGACTGTTCAATAGCCAAGAAAATCTTCATGGTGTGCTGTAGCCTCTGCTTTTCGTTGAATTGGAGCAAGGCTTTGTTGAGCAATGTGCGATCCTTGACATGAGCCAGATCAATGAGAGCTGAGTCATGTTCCATTTCTTTAACAAAAGAACGAATAGCTGCAACGGGGGCTGGACGATCAGTGCTGTTGATTGCATTTTGCAAAGACTTTTCCTCAGTATAATAGGTCGAGTAACAAGAGTGGGATTCAAGGAAAGAATCAATTGCTCTTTTTTTTTTTTTTGTTATTGTTATTGCTATTATTATCATTATTATTATTTGGATCTAACAACATGAGGCTACAGCATTGGAGGTCCATTGTTCAAATTTCTAGTTTGTCTTTGTTGTATAATTTCTCTCATAGAATGGGAAAAGATGAATGCAAGATGGGTTCAAAAGCGAGACTTCTGACATTATTGTAGCAAGTGCACAAATTACATCAGGTCTACTTTCAGACAAATCTTTGCACAATCTGCTATGCTATGAGCCTCAGATACCCACATCTTGCAACCAAGGGAATGAGGTTGTACCTGATGATTCAAATAGATTGTTTAAGCTGTGCTTTTTTTTTTTAAAAATGTACTCTTGATTGGTGCATGTAATAATAAAAGTACTCCATTGGAAACATGCATGTGCAACGATATTCACATATACTTTATTCTCAGGGCCTTGTTGATTTATAATTACGTAGAGCAATGGTAATCTTGATTGTTTATATAGGGGGTTGCTCTTTGTTATGATGTACAAGTAGAAGTATAACAATGAAACATTAAAATATTTTAAAAGCATATAAAAGTACACGCGAATTTGATCGAATGGACACCAATAAATTTCTTCTACAATATACAAAACCCCATGTCGCAACCATCTAGTTGGAACGAGCTTCCAGGCGACCTTTTACGAGAAGTCTTTGCGTTTGTTGAAGATACATCAGACTGGAAAGAATTTAGAAGATTTCTATATCCAATTTTGTTTGTCTGCAAAAACTGGTCAAAGACAGCAAGTTATAGGCTTTACCAAAGGTTGGATCTTATACAAAGCGAGATTCCTTATATTGCGTCCACACTCAGAACTAAACCAGATATCGGTCCTCTTGTTAAGAGCATTAAGATTCATCTGGATGTCGAAGACAAAAAAGCCATTTTCCCCCCAAATCTAGATCATCACCTAAACATCATTTTGAGATGTAGCCCAAATCTTGAGGCATTTGGAAGTACTTCAAGTACCTTTGAACCTCTGGTCACTTGGAGGCTTCTTGGTCAAGCAGGAAAATCTCACCACGAATGTATGAAGTTTATTAGCTTGATGGACAAATGTATTCCAACATGTCGCCAGTACACATCACTCTGCTTCAAGTTCATCGATTCGTTATCCGAGCTTCGGCTGTGTCCTGAGGTGTTGCCGGGTCACCATATCAGTGAAGCGGCCAACTGCCGCGAATTGAAGGAACGTATACATGAATTCACATCATTGACCAGATTGCAGCTTTGGGGAAACTCAATAGCAAACGTCGCTATTATTACTGAAGTAGACAACCTAATCGACTGTTACCTCTGTAAAGTACCTTCACTGGAACTTAGAGAGTGTATGTTTTCAAGTAACGACGACTACACAGGAAAAGCGAATCCAAACTGCAGCGTAAAGAACCTTCAGCTTACTGACTGCCTGCTTTCAGCGTTCGCACTCCAGTATTTTGCAACAAAGCTACAGGCATTAGAGGAATTCACACTGACCACCGGCGCTCGCAGCTTTGCAGAACCAGAAACAAAGGACCATTTTGCTGAATGGTGGAGCGAGTTGACGAATGTCTGCCGGAATGCTCAGCATTACGATATCAGTATCAAGGATTTAAAAACCAAGACTTATTTGCATCAAATCAGAGGTTGTGCTGAGCTGTTTAACGCACTCGCACAAGGCACCACAGAGTTTACCGTGATTTTTGATATAGGAAAATCAACGTCCAAAAGCTACGCCATCGAAATGAAACAAAATGGTTCATCTGTTCGCCTCTTTGATCGTAGTAAAGATGGCCAAGCATTCATGCAAATTGTACGCATTGCCGATATATTTCAAGCTTTAGAGCCTTGTGTGCCTAATATTATCAGAGTATTGGATATCAAGTACGATCTGCGTCCTGAAAGAGTGCTAGAGTATCTTGTACATATTGCCAAGAAGGAGAATGTTGGCATCCTGCAAAGGTTCGAAAAGAAGTCGTGGGCCGTCTTCAACGCTATTATGTCTCTGATTGACGACAAAGCCGTGTTATTAGTGCAGTTGGATAAAACGATCTTCCCTGGATCTGGAGCTGGAGAAATCGCTGTCTCCAGAGATACAAGTATTTCTGAACTGAAGCTGACAAACTGTGTATTCTATGATGATGCCTTACGTAAAATGTCGCCGAAACTACCCAAAGTCGACAAATTGATACTTAGCAGATGCATCTTTCCGACTGAATCTACCTACCAAATCAACATAGATTTCCCAGAAACGAAATTGGGTCACTTGGAATTAAGCCTGAACAGTATTTTTGATTCAAGTCGCATTGTCACCCCAGGCAAATGCCATACACTTTCTGTAGCTATAGGTGATGTAATGAGAAATTATGTCTACGCTGAACATGGACACCAAAAAACGTATCAGGCTACCGATAATGAACCAGTAATTGAGTCTAGATGTGCCGTTAATTTTCACATTTCTATCAAATGTAAAGAGCTGCAAAGTTTGTCTGTTTCTGATGTAAACGTATTTTAACATCTGCTCCCCAATGCCATTCCTTTGGTGATCTTTAAAGTGCGGTTATCGCGTCCTTGGGGATACGTCTTTGTTAAATAAAATTTTGAATTTATGCTCTCACTTACAATAAATCAACAACCACGGTCACTATTTGTAGTAAAGCTATGAAAAAAAAAACATATATCTACTTTCAAATCCACATATCTCAATATAGTTACTTCAAAAATTAGTTTCTAAAACTTTATACAATGGCTTTAAAAGAAGACGATTCAAATACTGTTAAAAGAGTGCAAACTTCTGACTACGATATTGGACGAGTAATTGGGTTGCATGAGTACGGTGTTCCGAGTTCCGCTATCGCCAAGTCGACGGGCATCAAGGAAGGTACTGTGAAGGGTCTGATATACAGATACAAGCACAAAGGCTCGGCACTTCCAGCACAAAGACCTGGCCGACCTCCAAAGCTTGACGAAAGGGATAAAAGAGTCATCAGACGCGAGCTAAGAAAGGAACCATCGAAGCCAATGAAAGATCATTTGGCTGATTTACATGACATTGGATACGACATCCATTTGAACACTTACAGAAAGTGTCTCGTAGACTTAGGTTTAAAACCTAATAAACCTGCTCACAGACCACAGCGAAAGAAACAGCTCACAAGGAAAGAAGACTACAATGGGCAAAAGATAAAGTAGATATTCACCACACTGGTCAATGAAAGTTATGTGATTTGGTCGGATGAATTAAAATTCAACATTGTAGGCCATGATTCTGGTACTAGAGTCATCCACCAAATCAATAAAAGAATTTATGAAAGCCATGTTATCGAGACCACAAATTTTGGTAATGGTTTGGGGGATGTTTTAAAGTTATCAAGACACAATTCGATCAGCTCGAATATATCAAGTGTTTAAAAGAGTTGAAAAGTACTCATTTGGATCTCTATTGGGTTAATACGACCCGACGCGTTGTTGCTGATAATACTTTGAATAGGAAAAGGGACCACGCCATTAGTCATTCCCTGGAGTCAAAGGTGTGTATTGCACTCGGTTTAGCTGATATTTACTTGACAATTACCATTTGTGTGCAGAAAACCCGCCGCCAAACTTCACAAACGTTTGTTTTAATACATTATACGTCTTCTATTGCTGATGCTATCATCTTTATAATCTTAAAACTGAAAATAATCTAATTGGCTTTTTCAAACAAAGGAAACTCTTCACAGAGAAGTGAAGTGAGCGAGTGGGCCAGGCTGAGACAGATTGAGCCTGTAAATAAGACTTTGCCTGAATTACACAAAAAGCTGGTGTCAAAGTAGGGAAGGAGCCTGTAGCAACTACTATAAAGGACAATCATGGAAAAATTGTGTTGGAAGCAAAAACAATTATTCGACTCTTTTGTTTTATCAAACCACCCTCGTTTACAGTTCTTTGGCCTTCCAATTTGTAGACTTCATTATTAACTTCTCTTGAATCGCCAAACAAGTTCGTGACTCGACGATTTTCTGATGGAAATAAACTTAATTGGTAGCCCACTGCCAAACCATGGTCTTTTATAAATGTGAAAAAATTACCTTTTTCTTCTTCTTCGATAGCATTACAATCACAACTTTAACAACTTTTGATCCAAATGAAGATTCCTGGTATCTCTTCAGAGCGTTTGACAGCAATCTTCTCCAAACAATCTCGTTTGATGCAGTCAACCGACAGTTTCAACCTAAAAGCTATTCAAAATGAAACAAAAAACGTCAACCGTGTTGCTATTATTACTGGAAAAAAGAACATAAGCAAGTCTGCTGTGATAAGAAATAGATCTGATCGTCGCATCAAGTCAGCACTGCAAACTGTATATCCTACTTTGAAGATGAAAGGTATTATGGCAATATTTTACTATTCAAAAAGTGCAGGTCTTGATACTTTATTAGGGTATGATTTTATGTATTTTTCTAAACCACCCGTGGTAACGGTTCCCTGGACTACGCTGATGGAGCAGGTGAAAAGTTCTATGGCAGCACTGGAAAAGAAAGCAGCGACGAAGAAATGACCAAAACTTGGAAATATCTATGGCTTCGTTGTCACCATACGTCTCGCAGGTACAAGTAGTATAACTTTTCATTGCTGTCAGAAACAGTCTTGTGTAATTGCGTTTAATGAGTATCATACCTGGAGAAAATCCAGCCCGGTTTTACATCGCCCGACTTGTATGAATAGTGGATGTAAGACCAGTTTGGTGGACATCAGTCTGTGCCTTCACAGGTCACGATCGAGCAAATGGTGGATGGATGTGTTGCCATGGCAGCAAGAATAAACGAGAGCCTCCAATTAACGATAATAGATTTACATAACTAGTTGAATGTTTTGGTATAATCCAACCTGCCATCATTTTTGCTTAGGCATCACAAGTTTTCATTAAATAAACAAAGGCCATGTACTGCGAAAATAAATGAATGCGAGTTTTTATCATGGATTTATACGTGTCGATCAAAGTTTATGTAACTATTCAAAAGACACGTTACATCAATTTGTGCTATATCCGGGCATGTCCAAACCGTTGTGTCTCCTTTAAAAATGTCACTGGTTCTCGGATGTCTTTTGATGACTGATGACATATAAATATCAACATAAATTTCACATGCATTTTGTACGAGAAACCAGTTGCATTTCAGTACAAAAAGATTCCCACATAGTCTTTTCCACCAATTCTCTTTCTTTCCTTCCACAACAACATTAGTGTCTTCCATCTCTTCCCCCCCCCCCTACTCTTTGTTGCAAGATAAAATGCCAGAATTAAAAGTATTCACCAGAGCTGAGGTAGCTAAACACAATACCGAAGATGATTGCTGGATCATTATCGATGGTGCCGTCTACAACGTATCCACCTTTGCTCAATTGCATCCTGGTGGAAGTCAAATCTTGGTTGAATTAGGCGGAAAGGACGTTACAGGTACAAAACGAAATATTTAATTTATACAAACTTAGTCGTGCATTTTCTAATGCAAAACGCAAATATACACTGCAGACGACTTTTATGGTCTTCATCGTCAAGAAGTCCTGATTAAATACGCCCCTCGCCTCAAGATTGGAAGTATTGAAAACGAAGTGGCTCAAGTCAGCATCCCTGCTCCTGGCGAGCTTTCCGCTGTTCCTTATGCTGAACCTAGCTACTGGATGGGTTTCAAGAGCCCCTATTTCAAGTATGTTATTTTTGTGTGTTATAACCTTTATCAAAGATCGCTTGCCATTAACAGACAACTGCCAATTTTTTTTTTTAGCGAGACCCACACTGCTTTCCGCAAAGCCATCCGTGCTATTTATGATGAAATCAGACCTGAAGCCATTTTGGCTGAAGATCAAGGTACTTATCCTAGCAAGGAGCTCTATGCGAAATTGGGAGAAGCGGGTGTATTAGCATCTCAGCTTGGTCCTGGCGAGCATCTTAAAGGCATGAAGCTGCCTGGTGGCGTTCGTCCTGAAGAATTTGATTATTTCCATGAAATGATTGCTCATCAAGAGACATCTCGCCTTGGTGCACCTGGTTTTACTGATGGTATCTCTTCAGGCTACAGTATTGGCCTTCCTCCCATCTTCAACTTTGGCTCAGCTGCCCTCAAGGCTCGTGTTGTTCCTGAGGTCTTGCTTGGCAAGAAGCGCATCTGCTTGGCAATCACTGAGCCTTATGCTGGCTCCGATGTTGCTCGTATCCGCACCACAGCTAAGCGTACTCCCGATGGAAAGCACTTTATTATCAATGGCGTCAAAAAGTGGATCACTAACGGCGCTTTCTCTGACTATTTCACTGTCGCTGCAACTACCGAAAAGGGTATCACTGTATTCTTTGTCGAGCGTGATGACAATATAGAGACCAAGCAGATCAAAACCTCATACTCCCCTTCTGCAGGCACAGCTTACATTACATTCGAAAACGTCAAGGTGCCTGCCGAAAACATCATCGGTAAGGAAGGTGAAGGCTTCAAGGTTATCATGTTTAATTTTTCACATGAGCGTGTCTATATCTGTGCTGCTGTTACGGGTGCCTCTCGTGCTATCATCGAGGATTGCTTCAAATGGGCTAACCAACGCAAAGTCTTTGGCAAAAGACTCATTGACCAGCCTGTTATCCGCAACAAATTGGCCTCGATGATTGCACAGCTGGAGGCTGTTGAGAACTGGCTGGAACACATTACCTACCAAATGTGCACGATGCCTTACTTGGAGCAGTCTGTCAAATTAGCTGGCCCCATTGGCTTATTAAAGTACCAAGTTACTCGTGTTTCTCACAATATCGCTGACGATGCCTGCCAAATCTTTGGCGGGCGTGCAATTACCAAAACTGGCATGGGTCGTGCCGTCGAAGCATTCCAAAGAACTTACAAGTTTGGTGCTATCCTCGGTGGTTCCGAAGAAATCATGGCTGATCTCGGTATCAGACAAGCCATGAAATACTTTCCTCAAGGTGCTAAGCTTTAAATAACAATCGTCTTGCTGCTTCAAATACCTTTATTTATTGAATAAAATCAAATGTTTCTTTACTGATTTATGTTGTAAAATGCACTTTTTTTTTTTTTTTTTTTTTACAGGAGCAATTTTCATCAAAAATAATAGGCGTTATTTCTAATGGGCTTTGGTGATGGCTTGGATGGTATATTATGGTGGCTGGTTTCTTTGTTGTAATAATGAGAGGGCGGTGGTAGTCGAGCAGTATTCACACGTCTAGGTGTTGTGGATTCATAGATTTGATTGGACCCATCAGTAAAGTGAGAAGAATGAGGAGGCATGCGTTCGCTTTGAGAGCGAAATACAGACGATTTTTTGTAGTAATCTTTGCTTGAATGATCCAGTTTTTCTGTTCTTAATGCTTGTATTTCCTTTTCTCTAGATGACAGATGCTGGGTTTCTTGTGGCTGCCATAGTCGGCGGGTACGACATGATTTTTTGCGGTCCATGATTGCTTGATCTTGTATCACATATGTATCCAAACTGCCCGCTAACGTAGAAATAGGCGTTTGGTCGTCATAAAGCCAAGCTGGTAATGGTCCTCTGCTGACACTCTGGTGGTATTCTCGAAGTATTCTAGACACGTGTGTTTCTCCCTCCCAATGATCATCATCTGAATCTAAAATAAACATTACGATCAGTCTCCTTGCTAATTGCGCCATCCCAGGTGGATCTACTTACCAGGATCATTATCCTCCTCAACTGATATAGTTGCATGGATGATTCTTTCCCAGAGTTTGCCAGATTTGGACGACTCTTCCTCTTTAAACGAAAATATTAGCATACCAAGACATGCACATGATTGCAAGCGGATTCTTACTTTTTTCTGCTATTAAATCCTTCCATTTCTCGTTATCTTTCATTTTACCCCACAGTTTTTTGCCATTGGCAGCTGCTGCTTGATTGCTCAGGTTAGACGCATAATTGTTGAAATAGATTGACTCGCTGTGGTCTTCGTTTGGCTGCTCCTGCACATCATGGCAAGGTTTTTTGACATCTGATGTGTTGTTGCTTTTAAAAAAGTTCCATTTGCCGCTTTCCATTGAGCTATCCGATGCTTGCCGTGTTACAATGTTTGGCACAGGACTAGAATCTACAAGGTCGGGCACATCTTGGTCCTCAGGCTCATTATTCCAGCTTGCCGATAAAGATGTAGTGCTTGAACAAAGTATTGGTAGCTGAGGCAATTTATTACTGGAACTGCATTTGTGCCTGGCAGGGTATAGTCCGACGTCTTGATTGCAATCTTTGCAGAGCACGACGAGGGTTGAAACTCTATAATCGTTTCGAAATGCCATTTAATATTTTTGGTTGAAAATGAAAGAAAAAAAAAAAAAAAAAAAAAAAAAAAAAAAAAAAAAAAAAAAAAAAAAAAAAGGACAGGATGGGAGCCAAAGTTCTGTAAATATGAGCTTGTTATACTTGATAATCTGCCTTTGAAATGAAAATAGTAGCAGCGTACATCTTTCCTCGAAATGCAGAAAAAAAAGGGGAAACCAGTATTACACTTGCTCCTGAATAATTTCAGGAGCCACCTTGTTTTTTTTATTATTTATTTATTTACAACAATCAAATTTAAAAAAGATGAATGAACGAGGCACAGAAAAAGGGAGATTCTGATAGATTTTTTGAATGAATGAATGCCAAACTGAGAATATCTCAAAATGAGGACCAGTCAGATGACAGAATGTGTGTACATATTTGGAGATGGTGATATGCAAATGTTTTCTTGCTCATATTAATTCTTTTTATAGGAAACAACAATGACAGTCTGAAGTTACACAGGCTTCTGCCAAGTTTCATTGTATAGTAAGTGTATAGTCATCACTGAAAAGCTGGTGATAAAACAGTAAAATCACAAAAAATGTCTATGCAAATGATCATTATGCTATTTTAAAAGTATATAATGAACATAAAATTCGCTGTTAGCCTACCTTTTACGTACAAACCAGTTTATCAATTTAGTATAAAATGAACAACAGTAATCAATGCATTCTTGTCCAGCTACAATACACTTGTTACATCTGCTTGCAAAAGTGTTGTGACGCAAAATCTCTAAATTTTCACCTCTCAAAAGAGCATTACCATGGCAGCATAGTTGAAAGAGATTTCCCTACAGAATCAATTTATTCGAATCAATTTCAATACTTGAATTTGATGACAACAACAGTATTTGATGTTCACTACGCACAGAATGTTCAGATAAGACAAGCCTGTAGCATATGCTACCAGCATTTCGAAAACATCGATCTTCTAAGCAGTCATATGATAATTGACCATTTCAGTCATGAAAACCAAGACGAAAGCAATACATGTGATGAAACAATTGACTTCTTGAGAAGCTACCCTAGCTTTGGTAATGATCAAGCTTTTTTAGGTCATGATCCAACTCATGATTATCAAGAATCTAGACTTATGACTACTTGTATTGACCAACAAGATACCCAAAATGACGCAGATTTGTTCACACACTTTTATAATTCACTACGCGGGAATGTTAGAAACAGCGGCATTGGAGTTGCACAAAATAGTGAGCAAGAAGATGCTGATGACGAATGTAGTGACCAAGCTATGTATGATATACAAAGTGAGGGTAATGAGCAAGACCGAGATAGTGGTGGGCTCGTTGGAACTGACGACGATGATGAAAGCGATCTAAGCCAAGGCATTGAAGAAAGCGTACAAGACGAGAAACAATAAAAGAGTTGAAATCGTTAAAACAGAGGCAATTAGTCCACTGAATCCAATAGAGTAGTAAGCAATATTTTCATTTGATGAAGATTATGCTACGTATGTAAATACCGTAAAGATGGCTTATGCTATACATTCATTACAGCAACCAGTTTCAATAATAAATCAATTTTGCGTACTTCACATGTGATAACAGCTAAAATATCGATACGTAATACTTCTAGAAAGATACTTTGTTTATGAATACGCTCAAATAATATAGTCCTTCATTATGTTGTTAAAAATATTTTTTTTTATCTAATTCTGCAAAGCCTAAATGTGTTTCTGCATGATTCGCAGTCAATTTACGTTACTGAAAAGTCTGATAATCCTTGGATAATAATGAAGATTGACTAAGAAATTTTACAGTATTTTGGTTGATAATTTATAACAAGGTATATTCAAATTATTTATGAGGCTCATGTTTTGCTCCTCAATTGCAAAGTATGTATGGTAGGTAGTGAACTTGAGTTTAGCATAGTGATCAAATTTCGCCCCGATTTGATTTTGCCAAGTTGCATTGTCAAAAAAAAAATAATAGGTATATCGTATACCTAAACCAACCAGGTACTTTCTTCCAACTAATAAATATTGCAACAAACCATAAAACTTCAGGGTTGTATAAATACCTTTTCATAATTTGGGATTTGCAAATAGAACTTTTTTAATGCATTTCTAACAAAGCAGCACTTATTTTGGACAGACACATATCTGTAAATTCAACCAATTCAATTGTGAAAAGGAAAAGGTTAATAATTGCTCGATTAAATGTAATTTAATGCTTTTTTGAGAAGTACCCTGATACAGTTCATCGCCAAAACCGAAAATTGACACGTACACGTCGGGTTCACGCTTGATAAGCAGTTGTCGTAAATACTAGACATACATAAGCTTGGTTATCAACTTTATTTAGAAGCTCGAATATGAGTTCTTGTGAAATTTGGTATTTTCTTTATGGCCATATGTAAAATAATCAATCTACTATTAAGAAGGCCTCAACTCATTTGCTTGTATCATATTGAAGGCTACAGCAAGAAGGATGTAGATTATCAGCTATCTTCGCTTTACTGAAGCTACTCTTTTTTACATGTGCGATGATATTCTTTCGGTTTATTCTTAATGATTCAGAAATTACCGGTTGTACGGTAGCATAAAAAAAAAAAAAGCCAGTAACTAGCCTTATATGATATCATATATGTACACATACAATAGCATTAATCAATTAAGTCGAATATGATTCAATGAGACATATATACATGTCAGATAAAAATTTGTTGAATTATCGATTTTCTAACATGCTGCAAGGCAAGATTGGCCTTGTAGCTTGTGAAATGAGGCTTGATTCTATGAGCAGGCTGAAATTTTATGACAGAAAAAATTATGCTTGATTTTAATGGTTAATTGATTGTTTGTAAAGGTTGCTTATATTATATGTACTAAATAATTAATATTCTAGAAACAAAGAAAAAGAAAAGTTCATGCAAAAAAATGTCTGTTTGACAATCAGGTACAATGAGCCTAATAATGTATTTGTATTATTATACATTTTAATTGCATTATCAAACATACAAGTGCTCGGTATCATATATTCAACGCACAGCATACAACACGCACGTACACATATACATATATTTGCATATATATAGCCTCGTTTTTGCTTTTTTGTCCGTCTTCTAGTCATTATATCTTTTTGTACATCTTGGACCAAACATACTATCATGATAAAAACGGTAGCGAACTTGCCGACGTCCAGCACTTTTCCAAAGGGTTCAAAATTAATAGCAAATGACTCTAGAGAACCTACACAAGATTGCATATTCATCAACAATTGTCTAGAGCCCAATAATAGATGCCACAAGAGTGGTGCGCTTGACTTGAGGAGCAGTGTAATGCTGGATAATACCACCAGGTTTGAAAGCAGCCAATGCTGCTATGAATGTGGCCAAGATTTTGACTGTAGCGAAGGGCTAGAAAAGATATCTAATCGTAATCCACAAGATCCAGACGTTTGCCAAGGCTGTAAAAAGTAAGCTATTTATACGCTATGGAAAAGACTTGTGTACAATATCTGGCTGAATGTTTCACAGACTGTTTAGCTTAGCTAAGAGACCAGACATCCGGCAACGGTTCAGCCAATCCATAGATAATCACAGCAACCATGAAGTTCGTTTTTTGCGTGATTGTTACCTGCACAAATGTACCTCAACGACCCTTACTAAAGAGTTGTATCACCTTCCTCTGTCAACACATTACTATTACAGAACACCAAACAATCAAAGAAACGAAGCAGAATTTACATTTGACAGTACACTGATCGACAAGAATACTGTGGTTCACTATTCTACCTGTTCTGGATGTGTCGATTTTGTGAAAACAAAAAGGCGAACATTAAGGCTGGTCACCAACAAGAAGGCTGGTGGTGAATACGTTGCTTCCGTAGACGAATTGTTTGAGTTTTTGGTGGAGTCAGGGTCCACATGTGGGTTTACTGGTATGCAAGGGTCTTGGGTTCCGTTTCCAGGTATGGTGCTGATATGTTTATATATATATATTCACTTGTTTGATACTAATACCAGGCTTCCAAGTAGTAAAGCTTATGGGATTGCTGAATAAAAGATGGGTTCGAGATCATTTCGTGAAAAATGCATTATTTTTCTTGTCAATAGATCATATCATTCCACTGTCTGGTGGCGGATCATCAGATGTGAGCAATCTGCAAGTTACGCTTCAATTCCTTAACAACGTAAAAGGGAATTATGAATCTGACGAATTTCAAAGATGGCTGCGAGCTTTCACGGAGCATCAGGGCTATCTCGTATAACTGTAGTGGATACACATGAATATACATATAGATATAGACATTCCCAACAATAAAAACGGTGTTCTTCAGTTTGCCATTATAATTCAAATAAGTGATTGTCATGTGCGTTTTGATCTGATATAATAAGAAACATTTCAGGGAGTTAACAGCAAAAAAATATGCTATATATTACAACACATTAGAAGAAGACGTTCTATTTTTCTTCTTCGTTTGAAAATAAACTCTATATTATTAATGATACAACAAACACTTCAAACTTCAGATTTGGGAGCTAATGGTACTACTTCAAGTAGATTCCAGAAAATTGGCTGTAAAGGATGTGGGATGGTTTTTGTATACAACATTCCATCGATATCAAATCCCAATAGAAGAAATGGCAAACTTTTTTGTACTGGTTGCAACAAGTGAGTCGTTCAATCTATTTAAAAAAAAAGTGTGCTTATACATAATCTGTTCAAAGACTTTTTAGCTTAGCAAGGCCTGGAAACATTTATCAAAGATTTAATATTTTAGATGTCAGCAATGAGGCCACCATCAAGCATGAAGCTCATCTTTTGCAGGATGAATATCTTCACCTTTCGATAATTCCAGATATACCACAAGGAATTATCGAGCCCAGGGTCTATTACCTCTCATCGCGAATAGGATTATTTGGGTCCGAGCTATATCACCTCCCATTATCATCTAATTTCTACTCGAAAAAAATAGATGAAACAGGCCACTCCGAATTCATTTACCAACTGTCAGAAGCTGAAAAGAATACGGCACATTATTATAACAGCTGCCATGGATGTATTGAATTTGTCAAGGCAAAAAGAAGAACATTGAAAAGAGCAAATCAAAAAGCTGCAGGAGGAGGAGTAGCTTCATTTGAACAGCTAATGGAGTTGTTGGTTAGCTCAAATTCAACTTGTGTGTTCACAGGCGTGAAAGGGACATGGTCCTCTATCCCAAATGATCCATTGTTTTCATTATCGATAGATCACAACATATCGCTACATGCAGGCGGCTCTTCAGAGATTGCCAACCTACAGATTACCCTTCAATGCCTTAACAACGTGAAAGCAAATTATGATTCTGAAGAGTTTTTGAGATGGGTAGAGGGAATTAAAAATTATAAAGGGGCCATTGATGATGTTATATGATATCGTCCAATATTTTACATATTGGCAATAATACATTATTATTAAACAATGATTCCACAACATTAATACAATCATGGGCGAGTAATTAAAAAGAGTCCAGCCCGAGAGACATAATGAGTGAACCTTTGAATGTTCATTGATTTAACAATGAATTCAATTGACTTTTTTTTTTTTTCAAGAAATTTACATGAAAACTGATGAATCCGCATGTATAAAGCTTGATATTTGTAAAGGAAGATTTTGGCTGTTTGTCTTTCTCTCTTCCCTCTATAAAACACCCTGTTCTAAACATGTTTAAAAATTTCACTCTTAAGCTGGCAAAGCCGAAATTCCTCAAAAAGAAGAAATTAGCAGTTAATCCTCTCTTTGTAGCCCCGCATATTGATATCAGCGAAGTTAAAACTAGAAACAACAACTTTCAAGTATTAAATGTTCCATCTATTTCGACGTTCAAGGCTCCACAGAATCATATTATTAGTCCCTCAGAGTTCAATGCATCGCCTAGCAATATTTCGTCAGACAGTTCACAACTTTTAGATGATTTTCCTTATCGAAGACTTGGATCCCCCGCTGAGGAAGTCTGGAAGATCAGCCCTTTTTCTAGGCATACCCCAATTGAGCCATTAAAAAAAACAATCCAGGGCAAAACATCGCCTGAAGCGTGCTGTCGAGGCTGTGGCCAGGTCTATCATTGTGACTCGGAGGATGCAAATTCGGATTCCATTGATCCAGCGTTGTGTCCTCAGTGTGAAAAGTACTTGCATGCAAAATGGCAACTGGATGCAGTGTAGCTAATCATTTTTGTATGCTTTTCTAGAGTGTTTACATCAACCACCAACGAAACCGACATCCAGCTTAGATTTGATTACGCTACAAACAGAATTGAAAATAATGCAGTGTTTGAGAAACATTTCCGCAACGGTCTCTTCCTGCACCAACATCCAAGCGGCCTGCCTGGCGCAGCAGAGGAAGAAGTGTATCACCTTCCTTTATCACCCAATTACTACTACAAAAGACTCTCCCCCGAGAGCGATCAAGCAGAGTTCACACTATGCGAAAGCCAGCCCGTTGAAGATAAAGCAGCCCATTTCCGTAAATGCGAAGGTTGCGTGGCGTTTGTTCGAAGAGAAAAAGAAATGTTGAAAGCAGAATTCAAGAAATCTGGAGGAGTCTACTGTGATTCCGGTCTAAAGTTCGAGGAGCTGTTTACATTCTTGGTAAAAAACACAAAATGCATGGTTTCTGGGCTGCAAGGATGTTGGTCAGAGGGCGGCGTTGAGATGTTCTCGCTCACATTAGGATACAATGTGCCTCCCGAACAAGGTGGGTTCTCGATTATCAGGAATCTCAAGGTCTGTTTGGATGGTCTGGGAGATATTGACAGCGATGAGCATAAAAATTGGGTAGAAGCGCTCAAGAAGCATCAAGGGTGTTACACTCCATAATTAACTTTACGAATACACTGGTTGTTTTTCTTTTAATACATAAATAAATGATTTGCATGAGAGCAGAATAAATAGAACACTATATTAATTTACTCGGTTGTACGCTTGAAGTGATAAACCTTTTCATTCCCCTTGAAAGGAACACCTAATTCAAGAAGCTTCTGGAAGACAGCAGCGAAATCGCTGAAGAATTTCTGCTCATCCTTGGCGTAAATATCAAAGTACTTTTTGAACTCCTTGTCGCTGTACATTGAAATCTCAGCAGGCAACATCATAACCTCTGTATTGTTCTTGTCAACCCATTGCCATGCACCGTTTGGCAAATTCTTTTTTACCCATTTACGGGTAGAGATGGCCTTATAGTACTCGTTGGAGAAGATGGTGGGGGCTTCTTGCCAGGGGCCCTCAAATCCACTGCGATCAGGATGGCAGCGACCCAAAGCATGAGCACCGGCTAACGCAACGATTTCTTGGTCATTGAAACCCTACAGTTGTTGTAATCCCAGAGTCAATGACGATTGTGTAACATGTTTGAAGTTTCACCACACATACCATTCTATAAAAGATGTCGCGGATATGGTCCTGTTTCTTGCCAGCGTTAGGAAGACGGCCATCAGGAGTACAGCTTGTTTCAAATGCATCTTCACGGCCTGGTCTCCATGCGACAGTAGGACCACCCTAGTTTGAACGAATGTTACTATATTTACATCATTATGCGATGTTTCGTAGGTACCAATTCTTGAACGGCGCAGACACCAGCCAGCGTCCAGAGATCGCCATAACTAATTCCTGGATATTTAGCATGGATTTTTTCCATCAAATCACGAGCAATAGCCAAGCCGTTGTTGGCACCATGATTAGCCTCAGGGGCAAAGCCTACCACATTTGTTAGTATATGCCATATCGCTGCGAATAATAGGTACCTACGCATGGTTGCACCATTACTGCCGCCAGTTTTGGTTTCCTTATCATAGGTACCAGAAGCATGCCACGCAAGACGGACAAGGACAGGGCCGTAGGATCCATCATCATAGCTAATGAATGATGCGAATATAAATAAAGGAAGACTTTTGCGAGATTTTCCCACAAGCCTATTGAAACTTACTTGGAGTCGTCGTCAAGCATCTCTGCAATGTCATTGTAGACTTGTTGGTAATCAATATCCTTCTTTTTCTCGGTGGGGGCATCGGAAGAAGAGGAAGAAATGGTCTTTGTCTTGAATGATTGAGTGGAATTGTAATAGTAACCAGCACCGGCACCGAGCGCAGCTAAAGCTATCAATTGAGACACAATCAGTTTGTTGGCGTACAACAAACACTGTTATTCACTTACTCAAGAAAACAAGACCACCGGAGCCGCCTTTTTTGGGTGCTTCAGAAGAATAGTAGCGCATACCAGAAGCGCGAATGCCTCCAATGCGACCGCTTGTGGCGCCGAGGACAGATCCCGAGGCAAGCAGCGTACGAGTATTTACACGAGAGGACTTTAGAAGGGCAGAGCGGAGAGGATTCATTGCAAGTAATTAATGTATGAAAGAGAAGAAGAAGAAGGGAAAAGAGATGTTGGTGTGAACAATAGCTATTTATTATTGTCATGATCGACTTTTGCCAATTCGATCCGATTTTGATTAATAGCCAATCATTCAGTGGATGACTAAATGAATTCTGGCTCTTTCAGGGAACTGTAAAGCATTCGTTCATTCCTTATTGGACCGCATATTTCAACATTGAAGCGGAATAATCTGTCGTAATTATTAAATTAATCAGAAATCGCAAGTGCCATTCTACTTGAATTCGCTTTTTAATTATAGCGACATGTACTATGCTTTCAAACATTAGGCAAGCAGCATCCATTTTTGAAGCCTCATTTCAATGCTCTGGATTAGTCATCCCAGCGTGGCGTCCATTATGGCAAAATCGATTATAAATTCCCGGCATTGCTTCGCAAGATTAACGGGAGGCAGGATTTGAGTTTTTTTTTTTTTTTTTTTACGCCTTTCCTTCGATATCTCTGAAAATGACCATGATACTATACAATTCAAGTCCAAGTAATCTTTTAGCTTCTTTGGCTTTACATCTAATGGAACGCACTAAACAAAGTGTTCACCAAAAATATCGAGTAATCTGTGATTGAAGAGATATGTGGTTTTTTTTATCATTTGTTTTTGTGGAACTGCTTCAGATACACAGTCAAACCTATGGAAATTGGCGTATTAACAGAAATAATTGTCACAAATGTTGAAAGAAAGGATGGAATGGCAGATATCCTCAAAGGTAACAGTGGGCCAAAGAAACTCAAAGATGACACCTTGCCAAACGAGAGCCTTGTTTGGACAGCGGAATAGGAAGTGATCCAGAGTATCTGAGGCAGAAGGGCACACCACACAAATGTCCGAGCTACGGCGATCAGGAAAAATCCGGTGCAGGAGCGAGAGATGTGGAATACAATTGTTAATGAAACGATATTTAACATTCCGCTGGATCATGGTAAGTGACAGAGACCAAAAGAAGGTTCAGGCACAAGAGTTTATAGCTCGCAAGTGTGAAGGTACAACTAAAAGAGAAGAACAAGCCTGACGGAAAGTTTTGGAGTGATTTTGCATGGGAGATCGATTGGTAGCATTCATAGGTAATAACTTTTGAATGAAAGGACGCAGAGAGACTGAGGTGGACGTGGTATCTGTAACAGTATTTGGATTGCAGAGAGGTAGAAAAAAGGGTTGTAATTTAATATCGCCTGATTCGATGCCTCGAAACAATTGACGAGGTGCCTGTTTCCAAAGGAGTAAACTAGAGTCAGCAGTATCTTTCCAGTGTAAAAACTGACTAGACGAATGCAGTTGAAATACGTCCGAGACAGCCATCGCTTTCAACTTTTGAGGCAATCTGTATGAGCTGGTAGATACCCGGTACAGGATGGTGGCTAGAGGTAAACTGAGACCAGTAGCATGATTAATGACAACTGAGTCATAATCTCTGGGCAACATGTCAATAGCTCTATATAACATATCAATGGTTGTCACTCGTCGCTTTCTCGTAAGTTGCTTGCGGGCCAAAAGCAAAAGCAAAGGAAGTTGAGGAGGATGAAACCCGTTGTGATTCGTGATATGGTATGAGAGCATGGTCAAGAGAGGATTAGAAAGGAATGTAGAGGTATCCATTTGGAGAACCGGTTGTACCCAGCGAAGGTATAAGGCAGCATATTGTAGTTTAACATCTAGCACACCCAGGCCACACTTGTGGCGAGGAAGAGTCCATGTGCTCAACGGTATAAATGGGAAGATCCCTTGTTTCAAATACTGGATGGCCACGGAAGTAATCTGTTGAAGATCATGGAGGGTAAGTGGTGTTACCCTGAAAACATACCAGCATTTTGATAAGATCAAGGTGTTAACGACAGTGGCTTTTCCCAGAACAGACAATGAACGGCAAGAGTGAGTTTGAACCGCACGTTTCAGAGTAGCAATAAGAGAGGCGACAAAGTAATTGCGTTGCGGAGCGCTTTGAATGAGGGGATAGCCGAGATAAGTTGGTGGTTGAGCATCATCTGCGGTATGAAGATGATGTATATTCATATCAGCAAGAGGGCGGTTCCAGAAATCACGCGTGTTCCTACCAGAGAGAGAGAGAGAGAGAGAGAGAGAGAGAGAGAAGGCTTCTACCTTGGAGTAGTTAAAACGAGCATTAGATGCACGGCAAAACAGGTCCATGTAGTATTTCAAAAAGCGGAGGTCTTGCTGATCGTGTGCAAATACCAGATCATCATCCGCATAGCAGAGAATTTTGGTAGTCAAGCTAGCAGGTTCGCCTGAAGGGTTATGTTGAGTTAACTGGTAACCATGAAAAATCTTGGTCGTGCAGGATACTTTGTGAGAAAGGCTCAAAGGCAAGATCATAACATATACACGAGATGGGATCACCTTGCTTGAAGCCACGTAATTTGAGAACTTCTCCAGTGAAATATCCATTGATATTGATCTTGATACGATTATCTGCCATCAGGTGGTAGATACAGTTGACAATGCTACTAGGAAAGCCAAATCGGTTTAGGACAGCTCTGAAGTAGGTGAGGTTGACTCTATCATAGGCTTTCTCCTGGTCAAGGAGAAGGCCAATATCACGATCTAAGGAATCAAGTGTACTTTGTTGGCCTGCCATAATCCATTTACGTTCAGCATCTTCCATAATGAGTTGGCACCTGAGACCATTCTCGGCAATGTATTTCTCAGGAATAAAACCAATTTGGTTAGGATTAATGAGTTTAGGGCAAATCTCCATCATTCGCTGGTTAAGGATTTTGGTGAAGCATTTGTAATCACAATTGGCTAAACTTAGTGGCCGGTAGTTGCCCATGGCTTTAGAATCACCCGTCTTTTTTAGCAAAGTCATTATGGATTCATTCCAGGAATCCGGAAAGACTGATTGTTGCAATGCATCATTAAAAATACAAGTATCAAATCCTTGAGGGGCGGGGAGCGCACAACCAGGTTGAGAATTTTAAAAGGTAGGCCATCCGAGCCAGGACTGGATTTCCGAGGTTAGGTTTTCAAAACCTGGAGAATGTCCTCAAAGTCAACGGAGGAGGTAAGCAAGGAGATGTCATCAGAGAAAGCTTTTTAAATGTTTATTTGAAACCACACTCTTTACTGACTCAGTCTTAAATCGGACTCATAGAGTGTTTACGCCCTCCTCAGTATCCAATTTGTATTAGTTATAAATTACAGTGCGCATAAATCCCCCCTCCACCCCCACCAAGTTGCTTCTTCTCTCTACAGGCTTTATTAGTAATGCCAGAAAACAGCTTGAGTCAATCGTGTTAACATGCGGCAGACAGAAAATAAGCTGCTTATGAAACTATTGAGAGTATCTTGTTAGGCAAAGAGAATTGTAATAATGTGAAATACATGAGTTATTTAAACAAACCTTTGGCAACTTCTGAAAGAAATAGGAGAAACTTTCAACATTCACAATCACGTTTGAGTGATCGAGTAATATAAGTCAATAATTATACTGGTGGCCAACTTGTGGAAAACTCTCCCATGCAGGTTCATTCAGATAGATATGACATAGAGAAATAAAGCATTAATATGTTGTTATTTATTATTGTTTTTTCATGTACTTATACTGACCTTTTTAGTTCATTCAAAACCCCAGATGCACACGGTAAATGCATAGAAAGCGTTCAAGTTAACTAATGTATTTACGTAAGATTAGCAACTTGAAAAGCTTGCAAGCAACAGCCAGGGTTTTGAGGCATTCTACAAAAATCCCTTGACAACGAAATACATCGGTCTGCCTAAACCGTAACGTGATTTCTCGTCAAAATGAGGAGGGAAGCACGCTTAGATGCAAGATCTGCCTTCAAGTTTAAGATACTGGAACAATTTAATGATTACGCCTGATGCTCTTAGAAAGAGAAAAGGCTCTTGGCAAGTTGCAATCATTGTACCACACCTACCACCATTGGTTTGCCAATCTGCAGAAGCTTAAGAGAAAAAAAAATCACATGAAATTTTTCATCAGAACTAGCTGCCCTGCTCGCTTCGCTCGGCACCCTATCTTTTGATAAATGCTAATGTTCTTTTTATTGATGTTATTTACCGGTACTACTGGCTCTGGGAAACTGCTAGGTTTGGTTATGGGGCGCTCGAATGGGTCAGAAAGGGTATAAACTAGCCTATTCAAAGTGGTAAAAAAAAAAAATAACAAGTTCATTAATAAATATAAAGCGTGATATCCGTTCAGTAAATATTTTAACGTGCCTTCACGACTATTTATATTTGCACTTTTTTTTTTTGTGCCTGCAAAACTCGACATTTGCCAAGCAGTTTTATAATTACCTTTATTCTGTTGCAAATCAACCAAAATAACATGACGTTGGAATAAGTCAACATTTGACGCAAGATTTAATTCGTAGTATTGAGCTCGTACATTTAACATGAGCTGGTATGGCCACATCTTGTTTGAGGGCACATCATGAAAAAGCGCCTTTTCTACACTTGGTGACTATTCACATCCAACATCTACATCTTTTCTTGAACGCTTGCTTTGTACTCGACCTTTGTTTGAAAGATCTGAATAGTTAAGCAGTAGCAGCCACAACTGGTCCAAGTCGAAAGAGACGTGCGTGTGGACGGATAACCTTATATGGAAATTTTACTATGTGGACAATTGACCTAATACAACGGCACATCGGGCGGACATGACAAAACATCGATTTCTGGAGATGTTTTTCAGGAACGAAAAATTGGTTGATAGATACAACTTGATGCTATCCTACGGAGCAGTCGTTTTGAAGTCTATTGTAGGAAACAAAAAAAACAAAAAAA
>MU619294.1:79282-91146 GCA_025201805.1 Parasitella parasitica
TTAAATTGAACCAAGAAAAAAACTCTTTGAATCTGTTCGGTATAGTTCCACAGTTGTGTTCGTGTCCCGTATTCTCTTATGTGTCCCATTTTCATGTTGATGTCCCACTTTCATATTAACGTCCCATTTTCGTATTCGTGACCCATTTTTGTAATCGTGTCTCAACTCAATTTGGAAATGACCAAAATTTATTTTCATTGGCCCAACCTAGTTTCGTCAACAGTAATATAATTGTAATAATTTCATACCAAATAATTGTTGGCGATGTTGATAAAATACAATATAAAGTCCAGAAAAGTAGTTTAGGAGTGGGGAGGGTTATTTATAATCTTAGATATTGATCTCGATTTTGTAGTACGTATTATCAAATTAATGAACTCATCAAGATTTTCTGATATATTATGAATGCTTATTGCACCATTTTCATTGCGGGTTCTTTTTTCTTCTAGTATCTTGATTGCTTCATTTTGGTTACTTTCGTTGTAGTTTCCACTACGCATAAATATCTCCATTCGCTTAATTACTTTTTGACGGCGTTGGTAGAATTTTGAAAGACTTGATGTTCCTCTCCAATTTTTTACTCCATGTACTCTGTCAAGTTTACACACCGGATGGTAACCGGGAAGACCATCAAACCAAATACGCCAAAGAGCAGATAACGTTTCGGCATTCTTGAAAGCTTGAATAGTGATATCAAGTCCTTCGGTTCCTGCTGCTGCTGAAGATGTTGGCTGTTGTGGAGGCAGGTACTGGCTGGGATGCAGTAGGCAGAGAGAAAGAAAATTGAGTTGACAATGTAGAATTATTTAATAGTGGTGCTGCTGGTGTTTCTTCTGTGGATGTTGATGGTGAAGATGATCCTCCATTATTCACCTGGACTCCAAAAGATTCACTTCTCGAAAGTCCTGACTGCTGCTCAAATGACATGGCATAGCATCTTGGGTATTCTAGCGAACATTCAAAGTAGCACCCTGTGTCACAAGTTTGTTCCACTACTCCATCATTGAACGAGCTTGATTGTTAACGGTAAGAAAGGGTTCTAGTTGTTGAAAAATTGAAGTTGAAAAAGTTTGGAAGTCTTGACATAGAGTATTCAGGGATTGAACTTGAGCAGACAAAGTAGATATTTGATTCTTCAAACCTCTAAGGTAGTTTTTCAACTTGTGGTATTGCTCTTTGAGGTAACAAATCACCAGGTTCTTTGGTATTCTCGAGAAGTGCATTTGATAGGCCAAGGATGGGCAGCTCGTCAAACTGCAAAAGGTCGAGACATGGGACAAAAGAAACGGCAGGAGAGTGATAAGGGCTTGGACCGTTAGTGGGTAGCATGTTAAAAGGCACGGTATCATGTAGATGGAGAGAACTTTTGAGAAGACTTCGTTTAATGCGTAAACATAGCGCGGGATGTTGGCAATCCGTATAGTATTTGAAAAAGAAGGTCGATCCCACTAGGTCCTATCTACAGAATATCCAAGACGCGTGCTGACTTGATGGTAGCGCTATTAAAAATCTCGCTCAAAGACTCAAAAGGGGCACAGATGGCGAGGAAGGGAAGTTTTTGAGATCATTGATCGAATTTTGAAATTTTGTAAGCAATTGGGCACTTTTGCTTCACTGGCCTCGATTATTCTAGTAGTTTGATCTCTACGTCACAATGTCTATCCCGCTTCACTTTTGCCTTGATGATGGCCCAAAATTGTTCGACTGAATTTAGTTTGGGCGCAAGGAGGAAGATACACTGGAGTCTAGCCTCGTTTCACGGTTACGGGGTCAATCATTTCAGGAAAACGGATTGGCGCATTGTCCATAATGATAAAGTACCCTTTCATTTCTGGGAGCTCATCTATGATATCCATTGTATTGCTTGTGAACGGAAGATAGTGTTCGCCTGTAGTTCCCTCAGGGACAGACAATTGATTTTATACGATTTCCATGGCACTTATCCTTAAGGCTCCAGCTCTTTAGCACACGCGTCTTTTCACAATGACCCACCTGTACCAGGAGTCAGACTTCTAATACAATGTTCAATCCACAGAGCTAAAACTGGCCTGCAAAGCTGGGCTGTAAAAGCTAAAGAGGCAATCATTATGGAAAAGATACCATTGAATAGAGTTACTGTTATAATCACCCTCCATACGCATTCAGAACTAGATCGTCCTAAAAACCTGTCGACCACCGGTACAGTCGAATCCGAAAAAGGTGATCAACATCAATATATCAAAAATCCCTTTCTCTTATCTTAAAATGTTACAAATCGTTATATTTTTTTTTGTTGACGGTTCCTTTCTCAATGCCGTTAGAAAACCAAGTACATAACATAACTCTTTCTGTTGCAGTAAGTGGTACAGCTGCTCATCACTGTTAAAAGGTGGCCGTACTGCTCATTCCAAGGTTTAGAATCCCCTCTTGGCTGCAATGATGCATCTGTGTGTTCTTTAGAGACCGAGATCTCCTGGCGCAAGACTTATTGCTTTGTCAGCGGCTATTGTTTGGGATGAAGCATCGATGATCAGCCGTGATGTTCTCGAAACAGTAGACATGACTTTTAAAGATATCATGAAGCAAGTAGACGAAAGACTGGCAAGTAATCCCTTTGGAGGGAAAAAGCTTATTGTATTCAGTGGCGGTTTTCGTCAAGTTTTACCTGTGGTTTCTCCTAGCAGTAAAGAAGAAATCGTTCAAGCATGCATTCCGACCTCAAGCCTTTGGCCGCATGTACAAATGCTCAGGTTAACAACAAACATGAGAGTTCGACAAGCCATGTCATCACATAACGCTACATTGGCCACCTCATTGCTCAACAGCTCAAGTTGGAAATTGGCTCGCCAATCATGATGCTCAGAAACATCGATCCTGCTCACGGTGTTTATAATGGTACAAGGCTTATTTGTTGAGCATTCACGTTTGATGTACTGTATATACTCCTTCTTGGCTAGGAGTTGGCGATGATTGAGAAGAAACTAAAATTTTAGTGTCATCTGGCCTTTTAACTCGAGGTAGGGGCGCCGTATAATTGGTCATGCAAGGAAACTGGGATAGGAAGATATAGCCCTACAGAGTCCAGAGTTTGACCTTGCCATTTATTTATCATCGTGGCAAAAGCTGGTCTGACAGGGAACTGACAAGACTTGAATTCTACGCCGACTTGCTCAACTGTCGAGATTAACTTAACTCTGGGTATGAGCACCACATTGGCCTTGATAAGGTCCAGTTGCAACTTCAGCCTAAATTGTATTCCTTGTTATTTATACTGAGATTTTTCGAAATTAACCAACTTGACTCAAGGATGGCCAGAGCAGACGCATCCATTGGTAAAATCACTTCAGATCGTACCATAATTTTTTATTGAAAACAAATGCGTGGTTGATCGATTGGTGTTCGAGGGTATCAATAAAGAAGACGCCGTGGTCCCATGCTCACAAATTACTGGTATTTAGAATGAAAGTAAAATCGTACATCCAAATAACCCTAATTTTATGGTGATAGGCCTGAGAGCAATATTGTATTCCGCTAGACTTGTAGCAAATGGGTTGTACGTTGAAACTGAAGAAGGATGATGCTCCTTGGTGTAAAATTGGAAATAGTATTTACAATTTCCGAAAATGCTGTGAATTTGTTACAAACCTTTAGAGTAAGATAAATTAATATGTGTAAAGAAAAGCACTTTTATTATAAATATATAGAGATCTGCTTTGGGTTTAATTAACATCGACAATGAAGAAAACAATGGGTCTAAAAAGCACAACGATACAATCATGGAACGACAATCGACATGGATTCCTCCAACCAATAACAATAACAAGGTCCCGCCCCTTCCCCACTATCTTCTCAAGTAAATAAAATCGGAGCCGCACTGTATATTCGAAAAGTAAATGGCTGTTACTCTAAAAATAAATGGCGCCAAGTCGAAAATGTTAGCATTTGATTGTCTCTTGAAAAATACAACACGTCAGTTTCATTGTACTTCAAAATTTAAATGTTTGTTGCAGAAGATAGCTAGAAGGTTGTCTTGTTGTTGTAGAAGTTGATAATTTAGTGTTTGGAGTGCCTATAGAATCCTTGGATATATCACTGTAATATCTGAATTTAAGAGATGCTGTATTATTGATAAAATATAATGGGGTATTTATACTATTTGATCCTTATTAAATATAATACGGATGTGATAATGTATGTGGATTCGGGCATGGCGATATATAGTAGTTAACGGGCATGGGTTATGTATTACAATCGCTGAAGCGCACATTCGTTAGATGCATCTTCATTATTTTTTCTTTTACCAGAGCCCAAAACTGGTCAATTGGGTTTAGTTCTGGCGAGTAACGAGGTAACTAATAACTTTATAACTATTGGTTTAATTATAAAATGGGGGAAGAGGAGAGTTGGATTTTGGTTACCGTGAAGCCAGTACAGATTCCACATCTGCCAAAAGGTGGTGGAAACAACAGCGAGATGTTTGGATCGATCCTTGATAAAGCTAGAGAAATGCACGTAGCGCACCGTGCCATAAATTATTTCTGGATTCAATGGGTAGTTGGAATAGTAGGTGGAGAGGACAGAGAGCCATAAATGCCATTTGACAGGACACTTAACAATGAAATGCCTCAAGGTATCAACGCCTTGGGCACAAAAAGGACAGATAGCGTTATCGACGGAGCCAATTGTGCGCAGGTAAGATTTGTGAGGGATACATTTCGACAGTGCTCTGTATAGAACCGACCTGGCGGCGGGATGCGCAGGAGAAGACCAAAGTCTTTTAACAATGGGGTTGCTGAAGCAATGCTCCGTGGAAACCAACTGTTGTTACTGTTGCCGATGGGTGACAGAATAGAAGTGGTGCCAGACATCTGTAATACCCACATCGACAAAGAAATCCCGGCGGGTCCAGTCCATGCTGCTATCGAAGGGAGGCTGTGTAATGTGCTGCCACACGCCAGGGACCAGACGGACCGTTTTCAGTACCAAAATTTCTTGAAAAAGTGAGGCACAAAGACGACAGTAGCTAGAATATTCGGAATCCACACGGAGACGCAGAAGCTGTTGATGCTCATCAAATATAAGGAATTTGTCTGCTGAAAATCTAGGATGACGACGCAGCCAGTGGTCATCTCCAAGACCCGTGAGTAGCTTGGGAAGTGGAATGAAACTCAGCTGTTGAATACCGTTGAAGTCAAAATAATCATATTGAATGCCAAATTGACAGGTATTTGGAGAGACCAGAACTGTTTCCATTTTTCGGCAGGTAACGCAGATCTAAGGGATGGGTTATCTATGTGATTTAAGGGGAGAGATTTGTAACTTTTGTTACTGGGAACAGAGATGATAAATGAATGTGTGTGGTAAAGTCAAATTGAGTAGAAAGCATCGAGATTAACAAGGAATGTAGTTGCTGAATTTTGGATTCGTAAGCGGTGATGTTGTTGAGTGTAATGTTGTTGAGAAACAAACGAGGTACATTTGGTACCATATTATACATAACGAAGTTGGAGAATAGATGTTGGTAAGACTTAAGGAATTGAATAGCCAAAAACCTCTGTCTCATACGATCACCCTCTCGACTGTATTAAAGAAGCTTTATAAGATATTGTTGGTCTTCATAGCAAAGCAAAAACTCACGCATGTGGGGGCTCTGATTCAAAAATGGCGGAGATGTTTGGTACAAGTGAAGCAGCCATCCAGCGCCTAGGTTGCTGGAACAATTCAGCATTGACGTCGAACTATCTAATTTATTTACGGGTCGTTTCTTGATCTACTCAATTTGAAATCAAACCAATCACGATTCTCGTTGAATTCAGGAAAAGGATCGCCTGCGATATGCCAACGATAGAATAGATAAAAAGAGAGGAGTATTTGGGGACAAATTTTTACATTCTTGTTATGTAAACAAGCAGTAAACATCAAATGGTCTTCTTGATTTGTTTCGCCTTGTTTTAATACCATAATGAGCGCATAACATGGGCTGATCCCCTCATTTTCTAGTAGCATGCATTGCAGGTCTGGAAACTCCATCATACGCAAACTTTCCCCACGATGTAATCCATAATGTCGTACCAAAAAGTATCACCATTTCGCAACCCCTCTTGGGTATTCTTACGAAAGTAATGCTCTACAAGCTTCCCCATCTCACCAGTAGTAGAGTACCCATCAGCTACAGTACCCACTCCATGATCCGCATAGTTTTCCCATTTATGCTTTTTTCTTCATACTTGAGGCTTTGTAGAAGAGCATTCAACAAGCTTACCGTGAGAGTGAGGGCAACTACTGTGTGGATCCTCCATAAATTGCTCGTTATGGAGATCAACAACAGCAGAAACGTGAATCTTGATAGTAGAAAGACCAACAAGCTTAAAATTTGCAGAAGAAGTTGAGACAGCACGCTCCATCAACTTATCTCTTAATTGATGGTCATCGAGAACTTCACTAGGTACTTAACCAGTTTGAAGAAAATCGGACTCGGCTGGCAATGGATGATTTTCCTCTATAGAGGGAGTAGAGATCGGATTACTGCTTTCATTTGATGTTTATAGTCGTTTGGCTCCTTTCCTATTTCAAATGGGTAACTTGACCACCGAAGACATTTTTAAATTTTATATGCATTATTGAAAAAAAAAAAAAGGGGGGGGGGGAGGCATAAGCGAACATTGTAGTTTCAAAACATACCTGAGTATGTAAAAGCCTTTTATCATTAGAGATTACGTTCAATGGACCCGACGAACAATACTTTTTACACCATTCAAAAAAAAATTCCTTTCTATTTGTATAAGATTTTGTTGTGTTTTTTGGTCGAAATCGTTCAACCTTCTCAGCCGGTTGTCGAGCAGCTGTTTCGGCCGCTTGGGCATAAGCATAATCATCGTTTATTGCACCTATGTATTGAGGTGGTACTTGAGGCAGAGGAAAAGAATTTGAGGTATTATACTTTCCCTTAAACCATTTATGATGTATTGATTACGTCCTATTAAGTTATGATAGTGTTATAAGTTTATTTAATCTATTCGATTATTTTTTTAATCAATTAGTTCTTCGTCTTTGCATTTTTTGGGTTGAATTGATGATAAAAATGAAATAAGAAATAAAGAGAAATTGAAGTAAATCACTCAACAAGCTTATTTATATTATGCGCAATTGCATGTCGTTCTTAACAATATCTCAATTCTCTGCGCATTTCCTACATAAGACAGAGGACTCCAAGTCGGCAACTCCCATGTTCACTATTCTTAAAAAAATATGAGATTCCTACGGAAATCCGTTTATTTGAAATAAATAGCACTGATCAAATAAAATGGTATAATATAAATGACATAAACTGTTTTAAAAGAAAGGAACTCGAATGAATGTGTTCGTTTCGTTGTAAATCATTGCTGCCAAGGCATACCAAGCAACAATTGCTAAGGTAAATGACAACCAACCACCAATTTTTGTCAGCACAACAATTCCAGTAAAGGCCCCAACAGCAGGGAACAAAAATGACAGTGTCGAGAGTGCTAAAATCATACGAACCAGGATAGGTTGACGGAAAGTTCCCAAAAAGAAGATGAAGGCAGCAAACGAATAAGCAATTTCAATTAACCCCATGCACTTTTCAAGTTCATTTGCTTCGACTGCAGGACCCAAGAAACCAGCGCCAGGAATCATCATAATACCAAATGCAAGAAAGAAGCTTGCAAATGTAAAAAATGAGGCAGCAGCAAAGACGTTCTTTTGAAAGATCTCAATTACTGATGCAGTGTACTGACCAAGTGCACCGTAAGAAAACGCAACACCAGTGGCAACTTGAGGCAAACTAGTGACAATACCGGCATTGTAGATACCCAAGACAAACGAGCAGAGACCAAAAGAAGCAAACCCAATGGCAGGACCTATCAGTGTCTTTTGAAATTCTGCCAGCTCTGTTGTTTGATGAACAGGAAAGCTTGCTGATTTCTTTTGTTCTTGTTGGGATTCAAGATTGCCCAAAGAGACAGATTCTTGGTGGATGATTTCTTTTTCGATGATTCCGGTAGACATTTAGCAAGTTTGAGACAAACAAGATGCTAGTGCTAATTCATCATCTTGTATTTATACCCCCAAAGAAAATACTGACAATAATCTGCATAGGAGATCGATATACATTCTTCCATAAATGGTGATATTTTGGGTGTATTATACTCACGCACACAAAAAAAAAAAAAAAAGAATGGGACGCATCCTTATATATTGTCTGTACTCTACTTATTGCCTTAAAAGACGTTTCAGGGAATAAAAACAAGTTTTTATCCATATTTACAGTGTGTTTCTTGAGCCTGTCTATTCTCACGCGCTATGCGTGTATTTCTAAATGTGTATTATGATGGCTATACATCAAAGAAAGCAGCTAATAATGCAAATATATCCATGATATACGATATATGCAACATACGTAGCTTAACCTTCAAAATCATGTCAGTTATAGGAGCCGTACACACACACACACGTAACAATCACCAAATTGAAAATTTCGCTGTACTAACTTCAATATTACAACATGATACACGCAATGTGTCAGTACTCATAGGGTTACTAAAATGGAATTTGGTACAATTCTCGGCAAACTTCTTCTTGGGAATATCATCTTTGTCATCCTAATTCCCCACACATTGTACACTTCAGATGCATCGGATCGGTCTTCTTGAATGCCTTTTCGAGCAGGATAAGACCCTAATCAATGACTTGATCATGCACTGTTCAAAATTGTTGGCTGGGGAAAGTTAATTATATTTCTTGGTAATTTTACTAGTTTTGGTGAATATATGATGCAGAAGTGCCTTGTACGACTTGCAAAATTCGCTGAATTAAATGAGCAGGTAGAAATGATTTTAGAGAAGTAATATGATCCAATGAATGTTAATTGCCCTCAGCTTCTTTCCCATTGAATTTGAGATTCCACAGGATAGAATTTCGCCACAATGGTCAATAGGTTGTCGTGAAAAAAACAGCCTATTCTGCTAGTATATAACACAAGTATTCGGGGTGTTGTATATTGATTAAATCAATAGCTGAGGTGTTGTACGGTAAAATATGCTTTTAAAAGCTATTATCATGCAACTTTGTTTTTGTTTGAAACGATTGGCTCCAGCAGCCATAGTTGGAAATTTTGATCCGACAAAAAAGAAGGTGGACACTTTGTTAGTGAAACCGATAAATGCTAGAATGGTTAAAAATGCCCGAAGGATTGTTCATTTCATTGAATGTGCGTTAAAAATCGCTTGGGTTATGCCTAAGAAGATCAAATATTCGGTCTTTTAGCTTGAATATACTTTTCATCATATGTAGCTTCAAAGACAGCTAACATGTGAAATGCAAAAAATCTTGATTACAGATAGTTTTCAAGAGATAAAGAACTGATTTCTGCAATTATCGAATTAAATCCGCATTATCTAAAGCTTTTATAAGTCTTCTGCTAAAAAAAAAGTATGCTATACAGAAATGAAGATGGTTTAAATTACATAAATTTTGATATAAATAGTATGGGGTATTCAGCCTTTAAAAAGAGCAAGATATCGCTGTTATGAGTCTTGTAATGACAAAATCGAGGCAAATTTTTAATCAATACAGTGCCTATGCTTTCAACTTGCGCCTACTACCCCGTGTGGTATTGATCTTCTGGAAAGTGAGTTGTTTGTTCAAATGACATTGGTATAACATGCCTAAGTTTTGGGGCATTTTTACTGTTTTACTCATCAAGTGAAAGCCATATTATATTACTATAAGAATTATGTATACACCCCTAACTTCAAAGCATGGTTTTCGAAATTCGAATTTTTTTTCTGCCAACTTGGATTCAGACTTCGGTATCGTCATGTTGGTCATTGTGTTTGTGCGAGCACCTCTATTGATATAAATCTAAAGCTCTCTCTTGGTTATTGTCTTTACGCAAAGAATTTTCTACTGCTATTGGTGATGTTCGTTGTTGTCCTAGCTACCATGTTTTCATAGTAGCGTCTCTGCTACATTAAATGCTGTCCTGATTGTTACCTTCATGTAAGTCTATTTGTAGATACTGGCGCTCAAGTCACCGCATTCGTCGTGATAAAAGTGTATAGGCCATAGTGCAGTATTCTTTGATGCTGTTGTCTCTTGTACCGCCTTTACTATACTACTACTAGCGTTTCTATCATTTGAACAAAAAATCAACTGCTGCATATGTCTTGTTGGTATCATTATTACTAGCAGGTCTACACCATTTCCATGATGATGGAAATGTTATCTTATAGTATATGCTTTTAGTGGGAAGGGGGATTATACTGGTATCTCTTGTCAGTTTTGAATGTTTCAAGATAGAGGTAGTGAACTTTAGAAAGTGCAGTTTGACGGGCGTATTCCAATCAAACTTCAGGTCAAAATTTGATCAAGGCTTATAATGCCGCATTGACGTTAGAAGTTATATTACGTGATGGCTGATCTCTTTAGAGGGTGCACAGAGGATTACTGAAATGGTATCAAAGACGCACAACATCACTGTAGACATTTTTCATTAAACTGCGAAGCAAATGATAGTTTTTTTTTTTTTTCTTACTATGGTTACATAGTAACGTAATTTTAAGGTTGGAATGTGCCTGATTCATCTATAATCCAACGTGAATTAAAACTTTCAGATTCGTAATAGTGTTTAAAAAGAGCTCTGATCACTCGATTTATAGTGATCAAGTGTTATACTGAATGGGCAATTTTACTACAACAAAAGTTTCGGTTTTGCTCCATTCTTGTGCATTTTTAAAGATTTTCATTGGTACATGCATTGTAGCCAAAAAAATAAAACAAGCCACTAATGCACAGAAGTTTTTTCTCTTTGATGAATCAATGGTTTGCGGAGGCCAGATTCTCTTTTATTCAACACTCCTTGAGCAAAGCATTGGCATTCTTTTTCTTTTTCCATCAACTAAAATGCCAATTTTATCCGTCTCTACGCCATCTTCTAGCTCCAACACAGAAACCATACCGATTATTATAGAAAAACCCTCAACAGCAATCTGTGGCTGCAGCACTACTGAAACTTGCTGCAAACATACAACCGAGCCAGCTGTAAAATTAGACAAAGATGATAGTTTGTTGTCCAGCAAAATGCCTTCCAGCCGAAAAAAGAGAAACACATCGTTAGTCTCTCGCGATGAAGATGACTATTGGGTAGACATCTCCAATAAGCGACTGAGAAACACTCGTTTGGGTGCGTTGTATGCTGGCTCTCGCTTCAAAGGTGTGCAAAAATGTGGTGTTAGCAAATACAATGTCACGGTGGATATTCAGGTAATGCTTTTTTTTGTATCCTTTCCCTTCCTTTTTCTTACATTTTGTGGCCGGTAGCATGTTGATTTAAAAGAGAGTAAGATCAGTGGATATTTGAATATCGAAGGGCTCACCAATGAGTGCCCAGAATTAACAGTGAGTGGCCTATTCGTTGTTGATCACACTGAAAACTGATTTGTTCTGTCTAGACATTCTTTGAAGGCGAGATTATTGGACCTCAGTATCCCTTTTTGACTAGGAAATGGCAAGCACAGCAGTATATTGATGCGTTGCATTGGGTAAGGGGAACCTTTTCGTTAGGCTTTTTCAGAGTTGATGTTCATATCTTTGCAATTTCATAGGGTAAATTCCCTTCTTTCGAGCCATATTTACAGACCTTTAACGACGACGATTTCACATACGACCCATTTGACAACGACTTCATTTACATGCGCTGGAAAGAACACTTTCTGGTCCCTGATCATTGTGTGAGCAACATTGAAGGTGCTAGTTTTGCAGGCTTTTATTACATTTGTTACCAACGTTCCACGAATGAAATTAAAGGTTTTTACTTTTATCACAACAACCCTGAATGGTAAGCACTAATACAATCATGGCCGAAA
>MU619294.1:91156-137234 GCA_025201805.1 Parasitella parasitica
AAAAAAAAACAAAGCTGATGCGTTATGTACAGGTTTCAGCAATTAGTGCTGGAGCACGTTGAGGAACACAGCTTTAGTAATTTTGAATTTCGTTAAATACTTATGAAGCAGCTTACTGACAAAACGATACCTTGTACTGTATATACTCTTATAAAAATAATATTTCTTTCTTTTTGATCACTTTCCTTCTCTTTACCGGCGCCATATTCAACCTAACAAACCCTGCCTCTACACTCTCACTATATCACTATATTCAACCTATTTAAAACATGGAGGCTTTGAAATCACAAATATCTATGAAATTGCGAATATAACCCCAAAGGATTCTCAGAATATCTATAAACAGGACCAAGCAATCTCTTTGCTATTTGTCTTGATCGAATAAATGAGTCATCATAAAAAGCTTTTGCATCCAGACTAAATCGAAAAAGAACCTTCAAATGCCTACAAACACAAAACGGTATAGTTATCGTGTTGAGGGAAATTTCTATTTACCCGAGCTATATCCGCATTTCCTCGATGCGTTTACTTTTATACTCATGTCTCCAATAGTTTGGACATTGATAAACCGCCGCCAATCCTCTAGCATGTTAAAAAGGACACGTATTTACTATTGCGAGTGTAATGTTTGTAATGATCATCTAGATATCATTATGATCAACATTTTGCATATTTTATGACAATCTAGTAAGATAAGCGCCAAGTTAGCAGGTGTGTGCCGTGATTTTTTCGACGGATAACCATGTCCATGTAGGATAATCCTGGGGCCCAAAGTTAATTCTCGCTATAAAGCAGACCGTCTTGAGCATACTCAAACTATGAAACAAACCTAGAGCATGCAGGACACTCACCCCCCTTGATAGGCGTTGTTTCCTTGCCTGTACAATATAATGCAAATAAATAAAGGCCAAGGCTTTTTTATCCCATACTCCTTTTCTGATTTAAAAATTTTGCCTTGCAAATGGCGAATTCGAGCTGTTTCAAAAAATGGATATTTGCTATATGCATCACGCTTGTCGTTACTAGTCAAAACATCGCACATGCTCGTGTACTGCCACAAGAAAGAGTCATAGTAAATGGTAATTGTATGCTTACTTCAATGGCTCGAAACGATTACTGATCCAGGGCTATAGAAAATAAAATATCACACAAAGTCTCTGGCGAACACGGAGCTGTAGCGGTTGAAAACGAACAATGTTCGCGTGCTGGGTTGAATGGTATACAATTATATTTGTAGCACGGATAATTCTACATGAGTGCTTACAACTCTTTTACTCTATAAAAAGTTCTCAAAGACGGTGGATCTGCAGTAGACTCTGCTATTGCTTCAGCATTATGTATAGGTGTAATCAACAGTTTTGCTACAGGTACACTTTATTGATATGCAGCATTACATTAGAAATATCCATATATTAACAAATCTCGACAGGAATTGGAGGGTAAAGCTATAATTACAAATAATCATCAATATGCATTGAATGTTTAAATATCATGTCCCTGTTAGTGGTGGGTTTATGTTGGTGCGCACTTCCGACGGAGAATACGATTTTATCGACTATAGAGAAACTGCTCCAAGTGCGGCAACCGAGGATATGTATGTTTTGAATGGTACTCTATCCCGAGTATCTGGATTAGCAGTTGGTGTACCGTACGTAAAATCTAGATTATCAGTTGCATCCAAGTATATTAACATGCTTTTGATAGTGGCGAAATCCGAGGTTACGAATTAGCACATAGAAAGTAAGCCTTAACTTTTGTTTAAAATTGCAAAATCATTACATTGACATGGGCTATACATAGATATGGTAAGCTTTCATGGTCAAGGCTCTTTAAAGATGCCATTGATATTGCCAAAAATGGGTTTGTCGCCAATGAAATGATGTATAAGCGATTAAAGGTATGCGCTCTGTATAATGTGAATTGGATTGTTTAAACAAACGCAGTTATAAACTGAATGTGTAAAGGGATCTCAAGAATGGCTCCTGGATTCACCAGAATGGGTAGAGGTATTTGCACCAAACGGAACCATTGCGCAACCAGGCGACATCATTAAAAGACCAGCACTTGCCAAAACCCTCAAAGTAATTGCTGACCAAGGCGCTGACGCTTTTTATGCTGGCTTTATTGCTGAGTCTATTATAAAGACAGCTGTCGAAAAGGGAGGCATCATAACTCTAGAAGATTTAAAAAGTTATAAAGCACTAAGCCGGCCCGTAATTTCTACAAGTTACCATGGCTACAAGATCTTTACAACGTCTGCACCAACAAGTGGACCTGTGTTGCTCAATATTCTAAACTTGGTAGAGCCTTACAATTTTACTCGGGATGGCCGTCGAAATACTCTAAATATGCATCGTCTAGTAGAGGCATTCAAGTTCGGATATGCAGCGAGAACTGAAATGGGCGATCCATTGTTTGCTAGCATCAAAGAAAGAATGGACGAGGTGATTTCCAAGGAGTGGGCAGATTCTGTACGCAAGAGTATCACAGATGTAAATATGACCGATTTATCGTATTGTCTGTCTGTCTGTCTGAACTGACTTTTCTTGGACGTAGAATGGAACACACAACGCAGAATACTATAAACCTCGTTTTGCTGGAAATGATCCTCATGGAACTATGCATTTGTCAGTAGTGGATGAAGACGGCTCTGCTGTCGCCTTGACTTCGACCATCAATCTCATTTTTGGGTCGAGAATCATGGATCCTAAAACTGGCATCATCTTGAACAATGAGCAAGATGACTTTAGTAGTCCTGGAATATCCAATGCCTTTGGTTACAGTCCAAGCACCGCTAATTTTGTTGCTCCTGGAAAGAGACCACTGTCTTCGATCACGCCTACAATCATTGAAGATGAGAATGGTCAGCTCAGGATGGTAGTAGGTGCTTCGGGCGGGTCTGAGATCATTACGGCTACTATCAATGTAAGTTGAGTATCCAAGCAGCCTGTCAAATTTAAACCTCTTTTTTTTTTTTTTTTTTTTTGTAGACCATCATAAACACTCTTGACTTTAACATGGATCTGTTTGATGCGGTTGGTTTGCCCCGTATTCACCATCAATTGCTGCCAAATAAAGTCGGTGTAGAGGCAGGGTTTGATTCTAAAATCGCTGAGGGATTGGTCAAACTAGGGCATCAGGTTTGTAGTATGCGCACAATACCGTATCAGAGCAGTTGTATTTATCTGATTTGCACAGGTATCTGAGTTGGGTTCCGGTGGTATTTTTTCAGCTGTCCAATCCATCCTGCGCTACTCTAATGGCACAGTAGATGCCGCCAGTGATCCAAGAAAGTTCGGTCTGGCTTCTGCCTACTGAAGCCCCGTCTACGTGACATCATTCAAGACCAGTTTATGTTGCCACTCGCGAGTTTAACAATAATAAAAAGAAAAGCGTTTTATTCCACTCAACAAAGCTTTTAATAATGAGTGAAAAGGAAGATTCTAACAAAGACCAGAAGGATCTGAATTTTTCTTTTCAAGATATACTGGGAGACGAGCAAGGGAACTCGAGCAATTCATCGTTTCAATCCATTGTCCAAACCTTTAGAAACGAAAACAACCAATCAGCCTCTTACAAGAACCTTCCAGCAGAACTCCAGCATTTGTTTGATTTACCAGAACCTTCATACGCGTCTCCAACTATTCAGCCTTGGAGCCAAAATGCCACGCATGATGGGTCGGCACAGAGCAACACCAGCACCCCAAATGCACCTTTGAGTGCGCCTGTCCAAGAGTCAGCATCTTCCCCCTTGAACAGTGAAAACAGCAGCAGCGCCGCTCCCACCTTCAGAGACGTTGTTGTTAAAATCTCACCTCAGTCCTCGCCTCAAATGTCTGTGCATTCTTCACCAGCAACGCAATCCACGCCCCAACCAGCAAGCCTACAAACTACTCCTCAAGCCACTCCAACACAAGTGAGTACGCCACTAGCAGCTAATGCTTCTTCTCAAGTGATGGACACACAATCACCCTCAAGCCGCATACAGCCATCTTCACAACAGACGTCTCAATCACCTGCTACCAATCAGCCGTCCCCCACTCAATTAAAAGCATCTCCATCCCCTCAAACCAACATAGCTTCATCACAACCAGCATCAGGAACAGCTACTCCAGTTGCTATGGAATCGCCGCAACAAGCATTAGCACAGAAACCACAAAGCTCCCCAGGAAACGTCAGATCTTCACCTGGGGCACAACAATCTCCAAAAGCTATTGCTCCTCAACAGCCATTGCAACCTCAGCCTCCAACTACTACAAGCTCCACGACCACTGCGCAGCCCCCCTCTGGAGGTATAACACCCTATATATATATATTTATCTTTGATATATATCATTATACTAACCTTTTACCTGCAGCAACATCAATGACATTATTAGACAATCTGACATCTCAATTATCACCAGACCGTAAAGAACGATTTATCGAACTATTTAGACAATTACAGGGAAATGCCGTTACAGCAAATGAATTTCTAGCGCAAGCAAGGATGCTACTAGACGAACAGCAATACCAACAGTTAGAAAACCTCAAAAGCAAACCTTCTGCTGCTCGTAATTCAGCCATTAGACAGCCAACTCAACCACAAACAATGAGTAGTTCTCAAATACGGGCAGAAGACACACAAAGAGCCATGTCAGGGTTGATGTAAGGGTTGATTTATTTTGAGCATGTAGACGTTAATGCTATTCTGTACTAGTGGGCCACAGGCAAAAAGGGCAAGAACATCAGATATACCCGTCAATACATCACAGCCGTTACCAATGTATAGAGCAAACACTGCTCCTGCATCTCAATTGCAGCAGCAGCAATTAATGCAGCACCAGCAACTGCATTTACAGCAGCAACAGCAACAGCAACAGCAACAAATGATGCAACATCAGCAAAACCAAATGAAGCAGCATTTGATTCAACAGCACCAGCAACAACAGCTAATGCAACAACAGACTCAACAACAGCCGCAATCATCATCTCAACCACAAACTCCCGCACAACCACAGACCTTTCAAAACAGCCAGTCAGGCCCATCTGATCAATCCAATGCAACTGCTACTCCCATAAAGGTAGGTTTTGGCAACTATAACAAACGGCGAGATATTCATCTAGAGCGCATTCTTTTCTGTTTTCCCAATTTTTAGGTGGAACACGCCGAGCAAACGTCGGGCGCGCCCCAAGATTTTATGAATTTACACATGCTCCAAGAGACCATCAGTAAATTTAGTGAGTAACATTTTATCAGCGAAAGAAATACGTGTGTGTGTGTAAATATATATATATTAAATGCCTCATAGCTACCGCCACCAACCTTCAGCTGGAGAACGATGTAGTCGCATTGATCGCCCTCGCTACCGAAAAGCGGATCCGACTTCTTGTACAACATATGATCTTTGCTTCCAAACATCGAGTCGATTCGCAAACATTCACTCAACCTCCTGTAGACGAAACAGGTCATCTTCCGTTTAAAATTGTAGACATTCAGGATATAAAAAAGCAACTACTTGCTGTGGAGCGTGTTGAAAGAGAAGAAGAGAGGAAGCGCAAAGAGATTCTGTTGGAACGGGAGAGAAAAGCCCAAATGGGAGAGGAGGGAGGAGAGGCTGGTGACGATGATAGACCCTCCAAAAAGAAAAAGAAGAAGGAAATGGGACCTGGCGTTACTGCAAGATACATGAGCGACGATGTGCGCAACAAAACCACAAATGAAACAGCCTTGATGATTGCTGGTGGTGTGATGAAAAGTTGGATGTTGACAGGACTGAACAATTCCGGCTCTTCAAAAGATAAATCTTCGGCATCAACAGCATTGCCCATCTCGAGACAAAACAGCAATGCAGCGTTAGGGGGAGCAACCACTGCAGCAATGCAAAACGAGGCCACAGACTCACCTGTGGCCATATCACCTCATATTACTGCCAATTTGACTTCGCCTACTTCAAATGCCCTTCTATCCACATCGCCAACAAGTGCCCTTTTTAATGAATCAACAGCACAAATGCAGCCTACAACACCAAACGCTGCTACACCAAACGCTGCTGCTGATGATGACCAACCTAGGGGACGAGGTAGACCAAGAAGACGAAAATCTGGAAGTGGGCCTGACATCATGACTGGAAAGAAATCAAAAGGGTTTACTAGATCAAACACATCAACAGAGGGAGGTTTATTTTTACCGCCTTCTACAATTGGTCGTCCCCATCGATTAGGAGAACAAGGTGCGCGTAAAATTACAATGAGAGATGCCTTGTTCGTACTGGAGGACGAATATGAAAATAACGTGAATAGTGCTCGTCGCACGCTGTTAAAAGCATATTCTAATTGTTTAAAATAAACATTTTGAAAAGTCATGTAAGGTGTACTTTCGTTACAGTGTTACGACTTTACGACTACATGCCCTCGTTGAATCATACTCGATACCTACCCTGCAAAGCACAACAATACACAGCTTACAAATGATATGATATGATCTCTTTTTAATCAACCCTAATCTCAGTTGATAAAATTTATAGCGGCCTGATCTAGAAATGTGACATAGCATGTATTGAGAACGAGAGGCACATTGTAAATGATTTGCAGTGATACTTTGAATGAAAAGTATCAAGTAAAAAAAAGAGAAAAGTCATTTTAACTCTAAAAAAAATGAATTGAATAGCGATTCATTGAAAATCAGGGGATTGTATCCGTTGAGTCAGCAACAACTGACGGCATACGATAGATTAAGGACACTTTCAACATGCAAAGTCTCACGAAACGTACAAGTAAAGTATCAATTTTTTTTTTATAATTTCAAGATAATCTTCTTCTATAAAATGAGTGTTGTCGTATTACCACATATACATAACGACAGATATACTAAATGCATCTAACGTAATCTACCAAATACAGCTCTTGCCAACTGAGCAAGGCTCTTTTGATCATCATTCACCATAGTTTGATCTGCTTCTTTGTTTGGTGCCAAATTCATCATCATATTATTGTTGTTCATCATGTTTGTATTGTTGCTCATCATGTTTGTATTGTTACTCATCATGTTTGTGTTGTTACTCATCATATTTGTGTTGTTACTCATCATATTAATATTGTTGTTTATGTTTTTGGCTATTTCATATGCAATTGCTTCCAACTCACGCATACGAACTTGAGTGTATCTCCAAAAACACATGGCAAAATGTATCTATAGGTTTGAACAAGTTCATTAGAATACTCATCTTACGTACGCTCCCTAAATACACTTACGTAAACTATGAGGAAAATGAAAAATAGCACAACAGCTAATTTGGCCTCATCTTCCCACAAACGGGTACAGTTATACAGGCTTGCTCCATTTCTTCTTGATGAGAAATAAATTTGTGAATCAGGCAAGAGTGTGCTGTTGTTTGGAGATGTTGAAAAGATGTAGTTGCTGGTGTCTCGCCTTGATTTATTTATACACCATTGGTCAAATTGTGGCTTCTGAATAAAGAATAGGATCATGTTGGCAAAGTAGCAGGTCAAAAAGAGAATAACTGAGGTCCATATCAAGCGATGGGATCTTTTCAGCTGCCGAGGGAAGTTCTGTTTGCGATAATTAGGTTGACAGTAATCAATGCCGCCTGTTACTAACTTACTTTGTAAAAGCCATGTAAAGAAAATACAGCCGATACAACAAACAAGAAACATACCACGCCCTGAGCGATTAAAGCGTTACTGTCAAGATATGAATAGATGACTACAAAAAAATATTAGACCCCCAATTGTGCTTCAACTAACGCAAACTTACAGCTCATTTTCAGGAACGATATAACGCAGATATATCCATTCAGCAGCTAAAGCATACGAGTCTTAATAAGTTGTGCAATGATGTCAACATTCTATCACTTACAATCCAAAGAACACTGGCAAAAGGCCCAGCATACCGCATTTCGAACATTAAGCATATTTTATATCTTTTAGGGGTGGTATTTGTTGGGTATACTTCTTGCATTCTTCGTAATGTAAATTGAAAAGAAACGTATAGTGGTTAGAAAAAAAGAAAGATGTAGTTATACACTGGTGTGTGATCAAGTAATTACCTGATTTGGCTTTTTCAAATAACAATCGACTATCGGGTGCTGCAGGACTGCATTAAAACTTATATGAGATTCGCTCCATTTCATTGTTTTTACATGAACAGACTTTTTTTTTTTTTTTTTCTGATGATATATAGCAAAAGTATTATTCTATGATGATAGAAATACACAAGATATAGTTTATTGTTAAGTTACGGAAATGGCGTTGGATGTTTACATGTGTAAGCAAAATGTAGTGAAATGTCAAAATAAGTAAAAAAAAAAAGAAAAAAAAAAAAACTAAAAGAACACAAAATTTAGTGATGATCTCTGCGTAGTGCTTCTTTCTCGTTCTCTTCAATGGCTGCATATTCGACAGAGTGATTTAAGCGAATTTCACTGCTATTCGACGAGGATACGTCAAAGGGATTCACTTGGGGCTTGTCATTGTAGCCATGTGTTTCCATGGCCTGGTCAAACATATTTATATGGTGAGAAGGGACATGCGTAACAGACGTATCCTTCTCTCCTTGTTCAAATGGATTCTCTGAATGATTTATATTGCAGTTTCGACTTGAAATAGGAGGAGACGGTGGTGGAGAAGAGGCTGGCAAGATGGGTGGAGGTATAATACTGCCAGGAGCACGAACTGCATTTTCTACATGATGAATTTCGGTAGGCGTAAATGTAGTAGAAGGACCAGAGGAGGCACTCATATCGACTGTAACTGTGGGATTCGAATTCTCCTGATTTGATTGTTGTTGTTGTTGTTGTTGTTGTTGTTCCTGTTCCTGTCGCTGTTGGTTTCTTTCACGACGAAGATCAGTTGGTAAACAATCCCATTTACAGATAGGGCACATTGTTGATTTCTGCGTAAGCCAAGGATCTGATGTAGTACAAATATAGTGTCAATTCCAGCCTTTCGAGCAGAACACTTGATCTGTATTCATAAACATTACCTATGCATAACACACAAAAGCCATGCCCACAAGGAAGGATTCTAATGTCATTCTTTCCAGCGACAAAATCCTCGAGACAAATAGCGCAATTAACGTTCTTGATTAAATCAGGAGAGTACTTTTCGATCGGTAGCGCATTGACAATGTCGACTGGAAGCGGATCTAAATGGGTTGTTCTCGGCTGCATAGGATGGCCATTACCGGCTTGAAATCCTGTGAATCCATTAGGATAATCTGCTCTCATTCGGCGAATCCTCCACCATCTCAAGAATATGACACCTATTATGCGTTTTAGTAAAGATAAGCCTTGCATACAGATCGGAAAATAGTTTTACCAATTAAAAATATAGCAGCTAAAGCAATGATGTATGATAAATAGCCTTTGCCAGTCGAGAAAAAACTATCCTCGCCGGCATAGCCCCAACTCACTTCTTCCAGATAAGGCGTGATTAGCCAAAATGTTCTCATGTTAGGAAGACTAGCATTGTACGATTGGCTAATTCTATCGACAAAAGTGGCTCCATACGCATTCGGTACAAAATAAACCACCGTAGTAGACGGACTAGCCATGCCTAAATCATTGTCAGTCATATTCAATACAGACCTATAAGCGGGCAGTGGTGTCGAGTAATCGGGAGGGCCTATGCTTCCAGAGCCAACAACCGGCTTTCTGGCAACGGTAATGTTATTGTCATGGTGGGTATCGTTATCATAAATAAACATTGCAGTAATGTTTATATTGTGCACTAATGCCAAATTGTTGACGACTGACATCTTCTCGCTCCAATTGCAGTTTCCTCGTTTCACCAAGGCAATCTTTTGTGCGTATTGGATAGTTGCTGCACTAATGCTGTTGTTGTTGAGTTGTTGGATTGCGTCAATGGTTGCATTGGAAGACTTGCAGCACTCTCCAAAATTGAAAATTATTCTCTATGTATTCATAAATATAAAAATAAAAAAACAGCCATCAATTCGCTTGCACAGGCTGACACATTATGAATATTTACATCTGGTGCATTCCTTGGGTTTGCATCTACATGAATTCCTTGGAAATCCTGTGAAGTTGCCATGTTTGAGGTAGATTGGATAAGAGCTCCTTCACTTTTTGCTTGCGAAATGTCGATTGTGAAACTGCGTTCCCAGAATATTGGATTCAATGCATCTGCATTTATCGAATTGACGCACAATGTGAGTAGCAATAATATGGTGTACCTCATTCAAAATATATGAAAAAGAACAAGAGAAAGGAAGAAGGGAAATGGGCCTCATTGAACTGAAATAAGACAATAAGTTTGAGGTAATTGGAGTTCCGGTACAAGGCAATCCCGCAGAAAAATGTGTCTCAGGTTCGCCAAATGACGAAACATTATACTGATTTAGATGTTACAATGAAAAAGACGAGTGCGCAGCCAACCCATCACTGTTCAGCGCATATACCAAATACAACTGATTAATTGCTGGATCTATGTCTATCATTAGCCTTATACGCTGACATGTTTCTATATACATGGCTTTTCAGATGAAGCTAACATAATGACCGAGGTCGATTTAACAATGACACCTATTGTTTTATTTTGGAGTGCATAAGGTAGCACGTCCCAAATCAGAAAAGCAGGCTTGTGCTTGTACGCTCAGCTATTACGGGAAGTGTAATAACTCTTTACTAAGCTTATACTTGCCATGATCTTGTGCATTTGTAGGGATGCAAAGTGAAGTAATAGGGACGAGATGCTGCTGTTTGACAAATAAGCAACAGAGCGTATGTAATTTTATCCGTTGTAAGCGTTCTGTAGTATGAACATGATATTTCTTTCATGAGTCAAATTACAGGGCTTGCCAATTTATATAGCACAGGTATTTATCACCTTTGCCAAACATGAAGCTGGACAGTTCCACAGACAACATGGAACAAATTGATATATCTATTATTACTTTCCCTTCCTCCCGATCACCCTCAAATTAAATTCAAAAACGTAAAATGTCTGTCCTGAAATAAAGGAAAAAAAGCCATATCTCTTATTCATCGCTTCGGGAATGCAACTGCCATTACCATTGCTATCGCCATTCAACTATTACGTTCATCTTTAGGGCTATCGATATACCTTTAAAACCAAACACCCTTTCTAGCCAACATGTAAAACCTCTTTTCAAAAATCTCGATTTATGAAGGGGGGTGGGGGTTAATGGAAAATATTCAGATGTCAACAAAACTCATCAGCTGTTTTTTCGAATCATATCTGTGGGTAAGAACCTCGTTACTACGTAATCCACTTGCTATAAACAATTATACTATACCAAAGTATGGATGATTCATTGCTTCTTTTGCCGTACATCGTTCTTGGTGGTCGTATAAAAGTAAATGGTCCAAAAAATCCAGTGCCTCGTTGGAAATATATTTTCGGTTTTCGCTAGTGATGAATTTTTGCCATGGCGTTTTGGTGTATCTGCCCAAAATATCGTGATATTGCTTATCCAACTTGATGCCGTACTTGTCCAGATAAGCGAATAAATCATCTGTTCCCAATACTTTTGCAATTTTAACGAGCTGGTCGTAGTTATCGTGGCCATGAAAGAAAGGTTCTTTTCTAAATATCATGCTTGCTAGCATACATCCATAACTCCACAAATCTAGACTATAGTCATATTCTTGAAAATCAACCAGTAATTCAGGTCCTTTAAAATATCTTGAAGCAACTCGCACATTATACTCTGTTCCTGGATGGTAAAATTCTGCCAATCCCCAGTCAATTAATCGTAACTACAGTGCACTATGAATGAGTTGTTTGAATTGGCAATATACAATTATACAGTAAATCACCTGTTTCTTTTCATGATCTATCATCACATTGTGTGGCTTAACATCCCTGTGCATTATGCCTTTTGAATGGCAAAAATCCAAAGCCTACTTTTCTCAGGACATGTGAATGGATTGATTTTTTATTCAAGTACTGATAAATCTTACCTTTAACAGTTCAAACATGTAGTATCGAACGTCATAGTCTGTAAACCTTGGATAAAGTATCTTGAAGTCGGTATTGTTAACGTACTCAAATACCAGTGCTGGTGTTTTAGACTATGAGAGATTTGGCCATCAAATATCCATTCACATCAACGTAAGAAAAAAAAAAGAAAAATCTACCTGTGGATCTCTAACAATGTCCAACAACTCAATGACATTGACTCCTCCCGCCAAATTTTGCAAGATCTTTATTTCACGTTTGATCTTCTTCTTTTTTACAGGCTTCAAAACTTTGATGACCACCTTCTCGTCTGTTTTTACATTTATCCCTTCAAACACTTCGGAATATTTCCCGCGCCCCACTTTACGAACAATTTCGTAGTTATCTTGCTCTCTATTACATTCATTTAGCTATTCATAATAATACTTTTATTTTTTTTTATCAAATTTTCATTACCCCCATTGCACTTGAAGAGCATCGTAATCCCAGTAGCTGCTTGGTTGATTTGTATTTGCATCTGCGTAGCATTTAGCTATGCTTTGGTACGCTATATCGGTTGCACCCATCTTGCCGCTAGACCCTAGCAAACAAATAAATGAAAAAGAAAAAGAACGAAAAGAAAAGAAAAGCTTTCTTTGTTGAGGATGGTAAACTGCCCACCACAGAAATTTCCCATAAAAGGTTACTTGTCTTCAATGAGCGCACCAGCCTACATGCTATCAATTCTTTTACACATTTTTCAGTCGATGATTAGCTGATATGGACAATTAAGAAGACGATGCGATTTGTCATCTAAATGTGGACATTTAGAATCATGGAAAAGTTGGAACCACAAAAAAATATTAATCGAAATCATCCTATTTCTACCATTGAAAGTCTTATCTAGTTGAACATCTATTTTAAATGTATGTTATCATACATGTACGTAAATATTCTACAAGTGTATTTGTGTTTACAGTTTATTTTGATCTGGTATCTTTAGAGGTACTGATGGCAAACACAGCAAGAACGGTTTCGTTTTTAGGATATTACATTATCACCATCACATCAAATTTTAGCTCATAATGCTTGTTAGATCCTTCAGTTTCGAGCTTACCGACAGGGGTATTCCTAAGAGCAAGTTTGGACAAAGCTAGTTAACAACATCATGGGGTGTTCCGTTATCTTGATTATAATCGAGTGAAATGATAAAGGCCTCAAAAAACTTGTTTGCATTGAAAGGTGAGGGCAGCAGCAGATCAAACACAAATATAGTGTTATGATCGATCATTTGATATTTGCAAAAGTCATGTATAATCACGACTCTTTACAATGTACAGTACAATCGCAGCGCGACGATATTTTGACATTGCCCCTCAATTGGGCACATTAGAGACTTGAATAAATTGATTATTGAGTATCTCAGTTGGGATTGTTTTCCTAAAGGAAAGACATGAGCTTGTCCTGCTTTCAATAAATAAATGTCTCAAATCTGTGGAGCAGGTGATCATGTATATAAATATCTTTTCCGTATACTTTTTATTTAGTCATTGTGCCCATGCTAAGCATTTTAAATGCTGCGGTATTTTATGAGGACATATTTGTTCATCCTTTATTTAACGTTATAAAAGACGCACAAATGCATAATTTCCATCAGCTCGGAGCTTTAGCCCAAAAAAGAAGGCGAAGTAAGGCCACTAACTGGAGATCTTGAATGCCAGAGGGGGGGGTAGTACAATTGCAGAATAAAATGAAAAAATTTTCGTTCTTCGTTTCGTTGTTCTTTCTTTTGTGTTTATACCATTTTTATTATCAGTTTCAACTATACTTTGGAATTAGGTACAATTCATCTTCAGTAAACTAAAGGCATTTCGTTAAAAGAGAAAACCATCAAGCGTTTTTCTTTTGTCAAAGCAACTATAAAAAAATAAAAGGATTCTTTTATTTTTTCAACTTATCCAACTTATGCAACACAGCTCTTTACACTTCACTCCACAGACTCCTAACGTACTTTGCGGCGGTTGTGCATTCTCTTTCGCCATTGCTCAATATCCACAAGACTCTGATCCTGGATAAACCCAACAATCTCATCTAATTTTCTCATTTCAACAAACAAATCAAAAGCCTAAAAAACCAACTTACTTTGCTCGACTCCTTCCTTTTTTTCTGCTATTTTTATCACTATTACCATGACTCCTCACCAACGCACTAAATCTCCTCTTGGCCGCATGCTCTCTTTTATTGAGCTTCCTTCATCTTCTCTTCGATTTCTTATTCTCGACTGCCCCACTGAAAGTACTTTACCATTTTATCTCGAAGAATTTGCAAGATACAAGGTGTCTCACGTTGTCCGATGCTGCCAACCCACCTACAGCACAACAAAACTTAATGATCAAGGTATCCAAGTCCATGACTTACCTTTTAAAGATGGTGGTATTGTAAGTAAATAACTCTTCGATATCCAACAAACTTGCTAACATTTACATGTCCATTAGCCACCACCCAATGTTATCAATGATTGGTTATCTCTCATTGATTCAGAGGAACAAAGTGGATTGGAAACTACAATTGCAGTTCATTGTGTTGCAGGCTTGGGCCGTGCACCTGTTCTTGTAGCAATTGCTCTTATCGAGCTATTCGATATGCAACCTTTGGATGCAGTTGAATTCATTAGAAAAAATAGAAGAGGGGCTTTTAACAAGCCTCAGATCGCTTACCTTGATACCTACAAATCAACCTTACGCAGAAAAACCAAGAATGCTTCTCTCAAGACCTCCTTTGGTCGCATTTTCTTTCGTTTTGCTCTGTCCTCTTCACCTCCCTCTACTGCCGTATCACCCAAGAAGCAGCAAGCCGAAGAGGTTACTTCCATTCCACTTAGTAGCTGCGTTTGAATGCTCATATATTTTCGTCTGATGGATGAACCCCCTCTCCCTTTTCCTTCTTTTTTAAAATAAAAATTTCCTGAAAATAAAAAAAAATAAAAAAAAAAAAAAATAAAAGAAAAGAAAAATGCAGAAGAATAAGGATACTATTTCTAATGAAAAGCAACTGACAGAAAGCCAAAAAGAAGCAGGAGCGATGTACGGTAAAATAAACATATTTTACAGTATATTTAATTTTTCGGTTGGTTTATAGATTGTACAAGAAACTCTTGTCAGACCGCAATAAAACATTAGATGAACTACAGCAAACGCAATCCAACTTACAAAGGAATATACCTAAAATCGTTAAAAAGCCCAATACGCCTCGAGCGGCCATAGTACGTTGTTGAGTGTATCTGATAGACCCACAACTATTTAACAGCATCAACAGGCGTTTTCATTATTAGAAGATTTAATTGATGAATGCATTTTTGATGTATTATTTGATGTCCATAGAGACATTAAACAAGAAAACTCCACCTGTCAAATTTGCCAAACAAAGTAATGACCAATATAATAGCAGCTCTTTTTTTTTATTTATTAATGCGTTGATGATATAGATGCAAGCATTACGGTAATTTTAATTTACTTTTTTTAGTCATGCTTCTCGTTTTCACTTACATTGCAGAACTAAAAAAAAAAAAGTTAAAAAACCTGGATTTGATGTATGGGGTAAAAGTTATACTGTCAGCAATCTGCCCTCGTATGAATGTGTAAATTGCCAGAAATCTATTGCATCAACTAGATATGCACCTCATTTAGAAAAATGCTTAGGACTAAGCGGCCGACAATCAAGTAGAGTGGCAAGCAGAAGGATGGGAGCATCTTCTCCTTCATTTTCGTCGGATGACAATAATGCAGGCACTGCGAGTCCTGATAGTGATGCATACGATCGTAACAATAGTAAAAAGAAAAAGCAGTTTTCGTCTGTAAGTTTATTACTCTCTGATGTTTATTCTTGTTATTCATTGTTTTATTGCAGCCCTCATTCTCAAATGGCGTATCGAGAGTAAAGAAGTTGAAGTATATGGAGTAGATTCATAATCATTTATTATAAATAGGCTTGTTTTTTGCTGCAAATGATGCTTTTTATTTTTTTTTTTCCTTTAGAATAAAGCATGTTTGCATATATTTTTACACTACTGATCTGTCTAGTGTGTGTTCTGACCCGCGTCCAAGGCTTTTGTATTTATAATTACTCGAAAGATACAACTTTCCACGTCCGTCAGGAACCATTAAACACAGGAGGCACATATTTCTCGTAATGCTTGCGTTTGCACAACACACTGACATTTGTACCTAATGACATTTATATAGTCGGTTCCAAGTAAAAAGTCTAGGGCCAGGAGAAAAGGCTTGCTGTCCATACACATCGTTTGATTGTAATCGAAGCGGCGGTGTAGACGATCAGATACAAATAGCTGTAAGCTTTCTTGCTTTTTAAAAATACGTAGATCTAATAGCAATCCATTATAGTTTAAGGCATACTGGGCCGGTGATGACACTGATTACACTTATTCAACATATTTGACATCAGGCGGTTGGTTAGAATTCCACAGTGGTGGTCCTGGGGATCCTGACACTCGTGTATTTAAATCCAATAGAGCGCGATATAACAATGGCTTTAGCCGTACAGCCAAAGGTTTATTTTTGAATTGAGCAACTTTTTATTCCTTATTTAATAAAGTAGTGCGAGCGATAATGGTATACTATTATATCAAACTGGATATTAACGCTGTTCGTATTTACCGTTGTGATCAAACGAGTTGTTGGGTACATCTAATGTGCGGATAGGCGGTAACCGTATGCCGTCCATCCCGTTGTCATTGTTTCCAGCGGTAGTTGGGGTGCTACTGTTCATGCCAGGTACTCTTTTTAATCGCTCAATCCATATTTCAGCTCTTTCCACAGTATCTGAAAATACAGTGGAGACAGAGTTCAACATATTTACGGATTCTTGACCAAACTCAAGCAATTTGACAGCTGCTTCTTCCTGTTTTGTGTCATTAACGAATGGGCAGGTGCTGGCTGATCTCGGGCCTAACATGGGAGATCCAGCAGGTGAATTAGTTGTTGATCGGATATCATTCGAAGATGCCTATACGATGGTGAGCATTACATAAACAAACCAAACACAAAGATTTTTTACCCATTTCCCAGGCAAGTTGAGTATAAATCCTCGGACTGATTGCCTTGATTGTGAAGGTAATGATGCGCCTGCATATTTTGTAATGACTTCGACCACTTTTCTCAATGTTTCGACGATATCTCTTTTGATGCCTGATAGAACAGATTGATTTTTAATATTACTGTTAACGGTTAATGTAGATGAAGCTGATTTGGTGGTCGCCAAGGAAACAAGATAGCTCTTCAAAACTGACATTTGTTGCTCAATGTGCTGGATGGCGTATTTCAGCCAACTTAAACAGTACTTGAGGCATTTCATTGAATCCTCGCTAATAACTGCTGCTGTTGTACCTGCTGCTGATCCAGCGCCCATAACTAATTGTTGCCATCGACTTATAGTAGATGGTGCTGCTGTGCCAGCTGCAGTGGGATGAGGGTGGTGCGTTGAATAAGGGGCTGGTATTGTCCTTGCAGGGGAGCTGCTGCGTGATGAGGCTTTATGGTTCTTTCTTTGTCTGTAATTATCCATAATTGCTTCCAATACGCCTTGTAAAAGAGAAAAGCAAAAAAGAAAAAGAGGGATGTTTAAAAGGAAGCGAAGCAATTGGCTTGACAGATTTTCACGTGAATAAGTAGTTGAATAGGTTGTAGCTGTTCTGAGGCTTATATGTGTCCTTCCTTCCTTCCTTTGTTTGCGCACTGATCTCCAGAAAAAACCAAAAAGGGAGCTCATTCAAAATGAAGGCTGTTATGTTAAGATTTGAAGCGTTCAAAATATTGAAAGAAATCAAATGTATGGTCTTGTCTTGGCTTGAGCATGCTTTTTAGATTAATCACTGTCGTTAGATCTCACAACAAATATGCAGACCCTGTCTATCACAGATTGCATGTCTTTTGATGAGGTTCCTGCTTGCTTATCTTCGTCAATGGCACTGCCATAGTTTACAAGTCCTGAGCTAAATACCTCGCACACATGTTACAAATACAGCTTATCTTGTTCATTGTCGCAGTAGGCGCCTTGAACCGTTCTAATATCTCCTTTGCTATCTTTGATTGTTTCTTTCAATAATGTTGTATCGTTTCCAGAATAGTGCTTTCAGATATTGCTACACTCTATTGCTATAGCTCCCTAAAAATCTAGCAGAGCTGTGCAATAAAATAGTGTTTACATCTGCTCGTACATTATTATCAGAAGTAAAGATGAAATGCCTAAAATTCAAGCATTGGATTGACACTATTCAAGGATGATAAGGATATCTTTAATATACGTGATTTATCGATTTATAGAAATGACTCGATCAACAGCAGAAATTACTTCGTCTATGTTTGGTCTAGCATTGGGATCAATATTCAACATCCAAGATATCAGATCCTGAAGTTTTTTGGAGTATATATCTTTTTTAGCGCTTGGAAAATTAAACTGTCTGTTTAGCACAGCAAGTGCCATTGTTCCTCCTTGCTGGTTTATGGTCATTTCAAATGGTGATTCTCCATACGCCATGGTGAACAATGTGCAGCCCAAAGACCAAACATCAACCTTCTCGGTTAAAGATGTACCCGATTTTACGTCAAACAACTCAGGCGCTCTATAAGGCATTGAACAGTTCTCGGCAGCATCGTCTTGCTGTTTCATTGCTGTTTGTCTATCTGTAATTTCAATTTGTGCTGGCCTTGCTGATCCGAAATCCATCAAGATGGGTGTTCTTCCATCATCTGAGAGCAGTATATTTCTATAAAAAAAAGGGGGTATGAATAGATCCAACTTTTTTGAAACATATTTTATTCTTACGCAGGTTTGATGTCTCGATGCGCCCATGGTATACTGACGCCTACTCTGTTTTTATAGGTTGCCAACACTTTAACACTTGTGCAAATATCTCGAAATAGCGCCAGCATCTGCTTCTCTGGGATAGTTATTCCTTGCTGGTTGCATTTATCAATTAGATCTTGAATATTACCCCTCTGTATCCAAGATTTTATGAATACTCTTTCACTGAATAATTACTATAATTTACCTTGTAAAATGGCATGATAATATAAATAGTTTTACTGCCGTCTTTTTCTTTGATCATACACATATCCTGGTATCAAAATCATTTAATAGGTAAAATATTTCAGAGAAGGTAGGAAACAGTATTGTTTTTTATGCTACCTCAATTTTGATGATATTTTTGTGTTGCAGGCGGTCTGTAATGATAGCTTCTTTAACTGCTTTTTCAGCGACTTCTTTGCCCATTTTACAACATATTTTTTTGACGGCAAATAGCTGTTTATTATCATCTTCTGCCAAGTAAACGATTGAGAACCCTCTACAAATCAATAGATTAAATGTAAGAAACATTCATTTTCTCTGCAAGACAGACTCTCTACTTTTTACCCTTCGCCCAATAATTTTGTAATTCTAAAGCTTCTACCATTTGCCGTTATAACTGTATTTAAAGATTCCTGCGTGATAATAGAAGTGTCTACAACAGATTCGACGACACTGTTAAGGGATCCTACTAAATTGGCGAAAAAAGACATATCTTCTTTTTGTATATGAAGTTAATAAAAGGCGGAAAATGCGCCGAACGAAGTTTAAAAAGCATTATTTCTCATCATGTAATATTTTCGCTGCGATTGCAAACTTTATAGATATCACATAAGAATTAATTGAGAGTAGTATGTATGTATTCATCATGTTTGTTTGATATTCTACTATAGTGTAAAGTCCTGTTTGGTATCCTACATCTTTACCTTCATTATTATTTAAAACAAACTATCACGTGATAAATTATTCCCCAATTCTTTTATTCATTTTGAAATTTATAAATATCGATGATCACCTTCGCGTTGACAGGAAAAAGTAAGAAAAATCAAAAAACATAACAGTATTTGATAAATAGATATTACCAATATATCCATGACAAAATTGTTTAGAATAACGAAATATAGACAGAAAAAATACAACTAGAACTGAATATATTTATTTAGCTAATCCAAGATTGTATGAGGATTTTAACTAGTGTATGTTTCGAAGATATTCATAGCTATTTGGTAGTGCCGCAGAAATAAGACCTTGATTGTATGAGTGATAATTGGGTGCACTTGTGCCGCTTTTTGCCTAGTAACTGGAGGTTGAATCTCATCCTAGTTCCTACATTGACGCTGACACATTCAAATGGAATTGAGTATAAAGACTTTTAGATACCAGGACCAGAGCAATCCTGGCATCTTTTTTTTTATCATTAATAAAGACCCCTCGTTCTCCGTGATATAATCGCTTGTAGTCTCTTTATTTAATTGTCTTTGGAAATAATCGTTATTCATATCGAAATAACTCTCAAGAATGAAGGATAATTGGATACTCTTTGTTCCAAAAAGGCATGAGATCAAGCAATTATTAGATTGATGATTCTTTGTATACAAAGTCAAGCATAAGCTATTGATATATAATATAAAATGTAATGAACTTGGTATTACTGTACATATTACCAAGTTTAATATTTAACCACAATGACGACAATTAGTGCTATAAAAGACATAAGCTAGTATTAAAGATGGTCTTCTTGTCTATAAAGTCATTAGTTCTTTGTGTCTGATTCTATCTTTGTGAAGTTATACATTTTTTGAACAGATTATATTTATATATTATCCTTTACGCACAACAATACTTGTCGAAACAGGAGAGCAAAATCTGTTTCAAATCAAGAAGGTCGTCTGTAACACAGGTCTGTGTGATTGACAAACAATAAGGTACTATCAGATCAAAGATGATTAACCTTGTAGTATAATAATACATCGTACCCTTTCAAGGACGATGACATCACTTGCAAATTTATCTTATCGATTAGTATTTTGATTAAGTCACCAAAAATTTATGTTGCAAAGTCGAATCTTTTATAAGTAATCACAAGTTTTTGTATCTCGTTAATTCAAGGTTTTATTTTATACATTTCTTATTTTCGATCTTGCAGATCTCAACAACAGTAGCCTTTATATGGATACAACAATAGCCTCTAGAATCAATTTACAATTATCAGTATAAATATAACATGTATTTCATTTAATAAAATATTATCATTACCCTGATAATCAAAGTCTCTTATAACGTCTCTTATTCAGCACTCATCCAAACACTATTTTAATATATATCACGTGATTTTTCTCTGTAGTATATTTTGAAGTATCTTATATATGTATTTACTTTTACAGAAATCAAAAAAGCTTCCGTGGCGCAATTGGCTAGCGCGTCTGACTGTTAATCAGGAGGTTGGTGGTTCAAGCCCACCCGGGAGCGTTTTTTTATTAAATGTTGATTTTAGTGAGACGTTGTTAGGTGGCCACAGATTTTGCATGCAAAGTATTTAAACTTGTTAGACACGAAGGTATTGATTAATAAGAAGCTTGTATATCTATGATTTGTCAAAATTTTCCTAATGGCGGGGGTCGCAGTCAAACTCTCAAGTAAACACAATCCAGGAACATATCTCAGAAGTAGATTAACATTTCCATGGATGAACAGTAGTAGATACAATCTATCGTTCCATTCTCTAAAACTCATACCATGTCTACTCACACTCTTCCAACTTATTATCCTTCCATCAGTTCATTTATAAGTGTAAATTCACTCTTTTATAAACCATCAGTTTTTAATGTAATGCACGAGATCTCTACCTGTTTAATTTGCAACCGTTCTTTTTTTTTGAATAATTTCTCATCCTGATAAATCAAATACCGGCGAATCAGCCTGAGAAGTTGTAGTGATAGAAAGCAAGGTTGAAGCGGATTTTATATGGAATCAACAACAATGAAAGAGGTTGCAATAAATTCAAATTAACTCGTATATAATATCTCTTACATCGTCCAAGCTATTGTTACAACTATAGAGTAGTTGAGTGTACTTCTAGTAGATAGAGTTCCGTCAACTCTTACAGAAAAAAAAAGTAATCTGTACAGTAGAAGACTTGCCAATGACAAAATAACTCTCATGAAATGATACTGTTTATCGTCATATTTATTATTTTATTAAATCCTCTTCTACAATTTAAGCCTAAAAAGAACTAAAAGAAGTAAAGTTTATGTGAACAATTACACTCCTAATGTTCGAACCAAAAAAAAAAAAAAAAGAGCCAGAGATACACGAGATACGAAAACTTTATGATACTTTATTTAAATCGAAATTGCATCTGCTATTTACACCTTTTACAACCACATAAATTTATGGTGACTCATTTAGATTACTAAATGACAGTGTTATATCAGAAACATGGCAAGATTTCACATCAGGTTCCCAGACCACTTCTAGGGTCTTAAAGTAGATCATGGGTAGTCATGATTTACATTATGCAGTAGACAATAGAACCATAATGTAATGAATGCGTATATAATATATAGAGAGGCGTATTATGAATAAAAGCGTAATCGCCATGGCCAACTTGTGTGATAAAATCCTAACTAATGGTGACGCTTTAGCAACTAAACGTCTAAAATATGCACCAGTGATTAGATTTTACACTTCTATTTTAAAAAATAAAAGAACACATTTATTATTCCTAAAGCAGATCACCTAATTTACCATTATTCGAAGCCATGTTTGTAGCAAATGCAGTTGATGGCGAGATTACATAAAACCAATTCGACGACTCAATATTTCTATTGAGCAGGTCTGTCTTTTGCAACAATCCAACAACAAAAACAATATCGGCAACGTCAACCACTACAAACTTTTTCGTTTCATATTCTCGGAACGGTTGGACCATTGGTATACGGTGATGGTTGGTGGTGTTTCATCACTTCAACAATCGCGTACAAGCTGCCACATGATATTCCATTCTTAATAGCAAGCTGGATATCATACTCAAAGTAGAAATGGACCTTGCCAACAAACCAGTGTGGCACTGATTGTACGCAGTGATTGAGCCTATCAATAGTTGTTACGTGTTAATTTTCATCATCATCATGGTAAAAATATACATACCTTTTCTTGACGATTGACTCAAACATAATATGTTCACCTCCTCTAGCACTGGACCCTGAATTTGCTTTGAAAAACAACGATGCCAAGACATGACCATCACTCCAAAGTTTAGCAGCAGGCGTCAGCAGTTTTTCCAAGTTCAAAGGTTCTGAATGGGTTTTGCTGATACCCAAGAAACGCCTCTTGTATGCTGATAACGCTAGAACAAATTTATCTACGGGTACCAAGCCTTCTATCAGCAAGAAAGCTCAATCGTTAGCAGAAGAAAAATCCAGAACAACAAGAGACGAGAATGATTCCAAAGCTGAGGGTGCCGTTTCTAACAGCCAGGAATCAATCATGCCAATTGTTTCAATCTTGTTTGAGGAACCGCAATAAAGTTAATATCTAGTGCAATCGAAGAGGACATTAACTATAAAAGACACATCCAATATACACCCCTATTTCCTTTCCTTTACCAAAAATCCGTACCTATTTAAATAACCAAAAAATTACCATTCTGAGTTTGGTAGCATTTAAACATATACTGTTTCTTACATTATTTCTAATATCAATAAAACAGCAGATTTTTATTTTTGAACATCCAAATCACAGAAAGCTTTAGAAACTAGTCCCTCAAACTAATCTGCTAATTCTCCCAAATACGTTGATAGCATTTGCATCGAAATTCACCCTTGCTTGCATTACGAGTTACACATCGTGTTATGTCAAAAGTCAAATAGCCTGAAATCTGCACTTTATTACGGATACATCCTATAGATGTATTTATACACAATGTTATTATGTTAGGTTTAGCATAATGTGAATTATAACAAAGGTTTTACTATCTAGAACCAGTGGGTTGTAAATCAGGATTATCCATGATTTACCTCAGATATCAATGCTGAGAGTGAGACATTTTTCAGAGACTTATGATACAACCTATCGGTTACAAACATTCAGGGCCGAAAGTTTTACTTCTGATCTTTGAGAAATTATTATTCAAATTATTAATAATATCCTATATCGCGTTTTCCAATACATGCTAAGGCCAAATAGCGATGAATTAGCTGCTGGATGCTCATTTTGCGGAGGGAGAGTCATAGAAGAAGGGCTCATAGTGATTTCCCAAGGAATTAGAGTAATGCGAAAAGCCAGTTGAAGCGAGTACGTTTATACCAATTAATGTGTCCAATATGTTTAGTATATTTAATATGCTTGATTAAATTAGATTGAATGTTTGTTAACAGTCAATTTAATAAAGTATTTGTAACGATCGCTTGGCATGTACAATCTTTTTATGGTTTCTGAAATAAAAGTTCAAGTAAATGATACGTTTCACAGTGTTTGTGATAATATGTATTAGGGTTTCTGATAACAAACCTTTTATTTCTAATAAAAGCTAAGAAGTTTCTAAGGGAAGAGAAATGTCTCCCTAAAAAGATTTCAAGTGGGAATTTCATATTTAGAGAGAAAGAGTAATTGCTTTGTTTTATTCATAGTGAAAATATAAAGAGAATCTGTTGTGAAATAAAGCTATCTACATCATGTCTCTAAGTTCAAGGTATTCCTCAAAAAAAAAGGTTACGGCTGTCTATGGACAAACATTTGTAATTTTGGGTGTAAGTGTGTCTGTAGACTTTGGATCAAAAACTTTTAACTGGATTCAGGAACGAAGAGCGAGATTAAAGATAAACAAATTTATGTCCTTGGGATTTCATAAATTTCTATACAGATAATTTTATATGAATGAGTGTGTTATCCTGGTGGCAGATTGTTTCCTTTTCTCTGGTATTATCTAGTGTAGAAGATCTTGCCAGACAAGTACCAAGCTGGATTCTCTGTATCCAGTTGCACAGTAGAACAGCTAGTCAAACCTGTGCCATCTTTCCCACAATAGTGGAATGATTCAAAAGTGTGTACCTTTGCAAAGCCAGCGTAGATTTCAGGCGCCTGATTTTTTTTTTTTTTTTTGGTCTAGCAAACTTTAGTGTGTCTTGTAAGAAAACAATATTTAGTGATCTCAAACATAAAAAAAAGTAATTCAAAGTAATGCATTAGACTATAAGACACCTTTTGATGACATATTTGCGTAGCTTAGAGCAAATTTTTGTATTTTTCAAGTTGACATCAGATGTAGGTAGCAACCTTTCTAACTCTTTTCGGCAAAGTATTTTTCAAAATCGGAGTGTGAGATTGTCAGGCCAGGTAAAGACATGAAAGCACTACCATTAGAAAGCCAAGAAGCGCACCATTTGAACAAACTATTTTCAATTGTTTTTCTCTTAATTTAGTTAATCTATAGCTTCTCAAAACTAATGCTTTCTTCAAAAAAATATCATTTTTCTCTGATAGCGGAGATTAAACGCGTCCAAAACCAGGAAGAAAAAATTCTTCCAGAAACTCAATTTGGACATTTCGAAAACAAAATTACTCCTTTGAGGCAAGATATCATCCTCTGATACTATGCATACCACGGCTGTCAGTCTATGATAATAGCTGTATTTTTGGGCGCTCTATGGTATCATTTCATAATTCCGGTATGCTTATGGAATTAGTTCTGTTGAGAAAACCTCAAAAACAGATTAAGAGAGGAAAGTCAACATTTTGCTTAATCAGAGCGCATTTCCAGTCTCTCAGATCAAGAAATGGACTTTCACGATCATTTTCTTCTAATATATGCTATAGTAAAAAGTTGCATTTTTGAGGTCAAAATCGAGGATAATGCATAATCGATGATTTTGGATGGGTGGATACAAGGAAAAAATCGAAAAAATCCGTCATTTTGCATCGAAAAAAAAATCATGCTCAAATTGCACCAAAATCATATATAATATAGTTTCTTCCCAGTGGATACTATTTCTGGTGCTTTCAAGACACTTTTGATTATAAAAATCAATCAAAAAGTGGCACACAAAGCTAAATTTCATGCTTTTAAGCTGTAAAAATATCTATTTGGAGATGATAACACCTCAATATCAATTCTAGTAAATGACACAGCTCTAAAAGTAAGTATTTTTGATATCACAAGTATACCTTTCTTCATAGTAAAACGATAAAACAGGTGTGGCTCTTCTCCCAGAAACTTCTCAGCTTTTATCAGAAATAAAAGGTTTGTTATCAGAAACCCTAATACATATTATCACAAACACCGTGACATGTATCATTTACTTGAACTTTTTTTCCAGAAACTGCAAAATGACAGTAGAATTCATTCACTTTAAGGTTATCAACCACATCTAAAAATGGAAGTATTTGGCGGATAATACGGATACTAAAATCGCGTAAGGCGTCATACTTTTACTTTACGCTTTTAAAAGCAAATACAGCACTTTTCCATCTATTTACTTCAGTCCAGACTTGTCAACCATGGATCTCAATTCCTCGATAACCTTGGAAGGGTCATCTTCATTACTTGTAAACTTCTTTGGTAAGTTTTGTCGCCAAGTTAATGTACTCATCATCTTACGCGTGGTATATTAGAGTGCGGTTTGAATAGGTAAGTCGAATAAGTTGAAGACACAATTCACGGCAGTCAATAGTAAACTTCCGTATAGCATCCTATACCAACGAGGACTTTACCCTTCAGAAGATTTTGAAATGATTGAGAGATTCGGCATGAAGGTACTGATATCTGTGAATCCTGAACTTTCAAAGTATATCAACACAATTGTTCAACAGTTGCAAGGTTTGTATTCGATGCCTGAAATACGAAAAATAAGCTCACAAGTTGAATAGAATGGCTAAAAACTAATACGATTAGTAAGCTTGTTATTGTAATTAAGTCAAGAGATAAATTGAAAGTGTTGGAAAGATGGATTTTTAATATTGAAGTAAATGGTGAAAACGGCCTTCCAATGGCAGAAAACATACCACCTGACGAGTAAAGACATACCATTCCGTTCGTACATGTACTTCATACGCTGATTATTACATTTATAGGGCCAATGTTATTCAAAAAAATACAAAAAAGCAGATTCAATCCATCTTACGACAAATTACAGCCAGCGTGTCTTATTTACCAGAATTAGAAGTAGATGACTGTAAGATGACACTAAATCAAACAAAAATTTGTTATGTAACAAAAGTTTGTAGGTACGTTCAACGTATTAGTCTATGCCAATAAAGATGTAGTTGTGCCTGTGACATGGGGAGATAGCGGACCAAATCTTATTGAAGGAGGTGGAGAACATGTTCGTTTGAAGTCTTTTAATACACTGGTACACAAGGTCGATTCATTTGTCGCATATAAAATGGACGATGGTTTATAAAAAAACACAAAGCACAAGCACAAGCACTAGCAAATACAAAAACAAAAACAAAATAAAAACAAAACTTTACAATAAGGCATATATAACTCTTAAAATATTGTTCAAGTCTATTTGTTTAAAATCTAGATTACTTTATCCTTCTTGACCAAAATCTTGCGTGAAGCTGACATGTTGTTTTATGTCTAAATCATTCACTGTAGGGCGAGAACTCTCCACAGCTTTCAAAAAGTCTTCAACCGTTAATTCAGGTTCTAATAATTGATCTGCCTCAATATCCATCAAACTCATAACTTCAGCACAAGGATCTTCAGGTGGACATGGAGTAAAATATTGGCTCGTTGTTTCTGCGTTTACACGAGATGGAGCAGTGATCTAAGAAATAATATAGTTAACACATAGTACACTATATTAATTCGAAAAAAAAAACTCGTACAACTTTAAAATGAGTAGCCATCTGAAGTTTTCGAATAGGTTGCATAAGAGCATCTCTAACCAAGACAGCAATATCTGATCCCGAGTAGCCATTCGTCATGCTGGCCAGCTGCTTGAACTCTTGTTTCGAGAGTGTGCAAGGCGTGTTACCCACATTAAGAGCAAACAAATTAGCACGGGCATTAGCGTCAGGAAGAGGAATATAAATACGTCTCTCAAATCTGTAAATAGTCAGCAATTGCAGCGTAAAAATCGACAAAAGAAAATATAGAGTACTGCACCTTCTTCTGATGGCAGAATCAAGCTGCCAAGGTATATTCGTGGCACCGAGTACCAAAACTCCATCCATATCATTTCCTACACCGTTCATCTGTACCAAGAATTCTGTCTTGATACGACGAGAAGCTTCTGATTCGCCCTCACCTCTCGAGCCACATAGAGAGTCAACTTCATCAATGAAAACAATAGCAGGTTTGCTCTCTCTAGCCATTTGAAACAGCTGCTTGACTAATCTTTCACTTTCACCAAGCCATTTTGAAACTAAATCAGAAGACGATACAGAGAAAAATGTCGCATTTGATTCTGTGGCCACTGCTTTTGCTAGATATGATTTACCCGTACCAGGAGGTCCGTAAAGTAAAATGCCTCGCCAAGGTTTACGTTGACCAGTGAAAAGATGAGGAAATTTTATGGGGAGTATAACCGCTTCTTTCAAAGCTTCTTTTGCTAGTTCTAAACCAGCAACATCGTTCCAGCCCACATTTGGTTTTTCAGTCAAGATTGCACCAGATAGATTGGCTCTCATTTTTTTCATATCAGCATCATCATCCTCGTTAGCTCCTTCACTAAATGAACATGTGGTATGATCAGCATAGTTGTATACTTGGCTTGCATATCCACCTTACACTTTTTTCGTCTTCCCAGCAGCTGGACTCTTATTAGCTGGGCTATTCCCCTTATTTTGCTTGGTATTTTCGTCTTGCGTATTTAGAAAAGTCTTTAGAGTTTCAGCTCTATCCAAGTACTCGACAAGCTTTGCGCGAATACGTTCCTTTAATTTATCGTTTTTTTCATCTAAAAGAATATTAACTCACACGATTTGACAATATACGCTAAGGTCTACATACATGTGATAGCTGCCATGAAGTATTCCAAGCATAATTGATACGAGTTGTAAGCGTCTTCATAATTTTTATTGCGGTCTGCTTCGGTTGCTTTATTAGCTAAATCAATCGCTTTCTATTAAATGCATGAATAAATCAAAACGTAGAAACTCTATATGAGTTAGTTACCGAAAGAAAATCGGTATTGGACATGGTTTAAAGAGGAAAATGCAAAAAGTTCTACGATTCCCCTGGGGCAATAGATTGTTTGCACAAGTGCAGAGCTAAAAAGTCACAAGACTTCTCTCTCGTTCATGTAAATCGTACATGCCTGAATTTTTAGAAGTAAAGTCTATAATCAATAAATTGTATTCTTTGATATCTTCACACTGCGTATTTTTGATCCAAGAGAATGTTGATTGGTATTATGGCATTAATTGATACCACAAACCACGGTTTTAAACTTGGAACGACGAGTAATTTGAAGATGTACAAAGAGAGTCCCAATCATCTTTTGAGTTAAAAATCAAAAAGCCAAACTTTCTAAACTTTCTCCTTCCTTTGTGAGAAATGTCAGAAAATAAAGAGGCGGGTCCATCTCAACCTGAGGCAGGTGCAAATCCTGGACAAAAAAAGAGCTTTATGCAAAAATATGGTGGCTCGATTATTCAGATGGTGCTCTTTTGGTTGATTATGAAGGTTGTAACCGCAGGTAATCTTGAAAAAAGGAATAATTACAGCATTCAATTAAATTACCTGATAAAGGCTTCAATAAACCATCAAACGAGATGATAAATAATAACGTTCCTACTTCGGAAAATGGCATACCTGTTGCTGCTAAACCTACGTTTATCCCTGGCTCAGCAACACTTCGCGATTATACCCAGGGAATTCCAAACCATGTTTTTTATTATCCTCATCCTAGTATTCCTCTCTCTGACCTCCCAGAAACTTTTGTGCCTCTTTGGCAATCAGGCGTTCCTTTGGAAGTTTCTATCTTTGTCAATGAAGACGAATATTTTACGGATTATCAAGCGACACCTAGTTTCAAGGCTTCTGGTATTAATTACGGCCAACAGTTCGAACCTAAAGAACATCGTATTGAAATTCCTACAACTAAGGTAAGAGCATACCTTTACTATTGAAGACCAGATTATCAACTACATTATACATAGAGCATGCAACATAACGGAACCGTGTATGCTCATGTATTTATCACTCAACATGGAATACCGATTGATCCAAACGATGAATTGTTCAATGCGGATTCAACCGTTTATTATAGACATGGTAACACATCATAAAATCAAGCATCAGTAGATTAATGTCACCCGAATTAAAATTATATTTCTTTAGTTTTGACCAAATTTTATCCTGCCAAGACAATTGTCAAACAAAAGAATCTTTTAAAGAAAGGAAGCGAGGAAGAAAAACAAGAAGCTACCGAGAACAAAAAAGACGACAATAGCCTGCAAGCTGAACAAGTAAATTCATGACTTGGTCCGCATTTTACTTTATTTGATATTGATTGATTTCATAGAAAACTACTCCTACCCCAGGCATCGCAGGCCTTGGGGCAGGTATTTTGGGAAACTTGACTCGCCGGGCTCCTTTGGTAGCCTATTGGCAACAAAACGTAACAATTTCTCTACTTAGTGATGCAAAAAACGTACTTCCAAAGACTGGTTTGCAACCTCCAGTTATCAAATGTAAAACTATGAAACTATCAGCATATGTATTGGATTTTTTAAACAACTATATTCTATGTAGATGTTCAATTTGATCATAGGCTTACCCGTAGTCCCTCTGGAAAACAAGGATTTTATAGACCAATTTTATTTCCCAACGATTTCTGGGCTTTGCAACAGAACGCTTTTGCTGTCAACGAGTCAGTTCACAGTTTGCCGCTGAATATCCGTATTGAACCTATCTCCATGTGGAAATTCAACATTTTTGCATCTCTCGATGATTCAATGAAGCAACAGGCCAATAGTCCAATCGGTGGCATGAGTTCAGGGGATATGGACGAAATTAAGCGCATGTTTTTAGAGACAAATCCTGTCCTTCTGGGTACGACAATCGCTGTCAGTTGCTTACATTCTTTATTCGAGATGCTTGCCTTTAAAAACGACATTGCTTTTTGGAAGAAAAAACAAAACAGTGCTGGTATCTCAGTTCGAACATTGATTGTAAATATTTTCTTTCAAATTGTCATCTTTCTGTATTTACTGGACAACAATCAAGAAACTTCATGGATGGTCCTGATCAGCCAAGGTTTTGGTCTGGCTATTGAGTTGTGGAAAGTGTTTAAAGCCCTCAAATATGAACTAGTCTGGACTCCTGGATCACTTTTGCCTTCGTTGGGACATCAAAAAACCGAACAAACCGAAGAAGAAGACGATACTGCCCAATACGATGCTATTGCATTCAAATACTTGAAATGGCTTTCGTACCCCTTGTTGGCAGGTTATGCAGTTTACTCATTATATTATGATGAGCATAAAAGTTGGTATTCCTATGTCCTCAAGACTTTGGTAGAATTTGTCTATATGTTTGGTTTCATCACCATGTTACCACAATTGTATATCAACTATAGACTCAAAAGTGTTGCCCACATGCCATGGAAGACCCTGATGTACAAATCGTTGAATACATTTATTGGTAAATCGCTTGAAAAATTGTATTGTCAACATCGCACTAATTGTTCTTCCTGTAGACGATTTGTTTGCTTTTGTTATCAAAATGCCAACTTTGCATCGACTTGCTTGTCTTCGTGATGATTTTGTATTTTTCGTTTATCTGTATCAAAGGCATGCCTACAAGGTTGATCACACGCGAGCAAATGAGTATGGACAAGTTGGCGAAGAAGTGACAGAAGAGGATAAAAAGAATAAGGAAACCAAAAAGGATAAATAAAAAAAACAAGAATGTCTTGGGGAGGATTTATTTGAGATGCTTTTTCGTATCTGATCCAAGCTGAAATCCTTCTTTATCTTACACATTTAAATACGTTCAAGAGCTTCCATAATCGAGATACTGTTTCCACGAATAACCTACAAACATGTATAAAATCTTAGCGGAATTGACGATGATTGTAACCGGAATGCATCATACCACCATGCCAATGTTATGCTTTTCAGTTGCACTGATTTCTTCGACAGTTTCATCCAAGACAATGTTCATAAAAGGATCAAATCCACGAAGAACACCAGTAACCTTGCGGTTTCCATTCAACTGAAGCGAGAGGCGCTTATCCATGTATCTAACATACCAAATGATCAGTTATTGTTGAATTTGATTGTATAGTCTTACTTTTTCAATTCTGGTGTGGTAGTTTTTCCCATTGTATGTTAAAAATCAAAGCGCGTTGATGTGATTATTATATCTCTCAACTTGTTGATGAAGAAAAGAAAGGAGGGCGAAGCAAAAGTTTTTTTTTTATTTTATTTTTTACTCAGGCTTTTACCTACCATCACCGCCACTCGATTGACAGTATTGCTTTGACTTGATGGGTCAGATCTAAATATGAATAAAAATACAATAAAAATAGGAACTATTGGTGACCACATATGCTATTCAATATAACGGCATAACATCTTGTACTTGTACTTGATAGAGAGATTAATACATTAGTTGTGAAGCCATCATCTTCAGAAGCATTACAACGCCGACGTAAATTCCAGCAAGAAGTTAAACACTTGTTTTCTATTACTTTATTCCCTACCCCTACACTTTTTAAAATGGCTAAAGCAAACAAATTTTACACTTTTCTGATAATGTGTAGTGGCATGGCTGCTGGAAGTACAGTTGTAAACAGAGTAACTACTTGCGCTAATATATGTTTAGACGCAGGTTATGCTAAATTCTTTTTTTTTTATTTATTTAATCGTAGGTCTTGAAACCAGACATGGTAAGCATATATACAATCTATTCTGTTCATAAACACTCACCCAATATCTGCAATAGTCTATTCCAAAACTCCAGCTCCCCAAGGAATCCGAATAAAATACCTGCCATCTCATATATTTATGAAGGTTAAGCAATGTGAAATATAACTATAATTGATATTATCAAAGCGCCAGCTATTTTTATTGTGAGATTACTCAAAGCAATTCTTCGAATGCGTGCCAACAAGTTAAAATCTTCTAAAGCTTGAGCAAATTAGCCGGATACAACTGAAAAATAAAAATAACCCCCCCCCCAATATACTGTCAAATAACGGTTCAAGATTGTGATGTCCACAGAAGTGCACAAGTGGCAATCCTGGTGCATCAAAAGTTTTCGGTGCACCAAAAATTTGCTTGTAATTATAGAACAGTCAACTTCTTTTTTTATCTTCAACAAAAACTCATGTCTACTGGAAATAAGCGTATCAAGGGAATAAGTGTACCAAGGCCTTTCTATTATGGCAGCATCGCTTATCCATTAAACGGGAAAAAGGCATCAGATGCAGATCATACTCATAAATGGACTGTGATGGTCAAAGGACTTGATAACGAAGATCTTGGCTATTACATCAAAAAAGTAGTGTTCAAACTACACGAAACATATCCGAATCCGTTAAGAAGTAAGTATGTTTCCGCGCTAAAGGCACACAGTAGCTAATGCATACCGAAAGGTGTTGATCAACCCCCTTTCGAGGTGTCAGAAACAGGCTGGGGAGAATTTGAAATCATGATCAAGATCCATTTTCATAGCATTGCCAGCGAAAAACCTGTCGTTCTTTACCATCATTTACGACTTCATCCTTACGAAGATGACGTTAATGGACAGCCTTGGCCGAAGGATAAGCCTGTGATGAGTCTATTGTATGACGAATTAGTCTTTAACGAACCTACAGAATCTCTATACCAAGTTTTTTCGGAACATAATGCTTTGAATGTCAATTTACCCAACAAAAAAAGCATAAAAGACTCTGCATCGCCATTGTTTAGCACCCAACTGGAGCAAGAAGAAAATGAACGGTTGGATAACGCACAACAAGAAATCAATTCGCAAATTTCAGCATTGAAGCAGAAAATGGCTTTATTTGATTAATGTACATACAAGGTTCTTTTTAACTAAATAATAAATCAAGCGCTTTTCATGAAATTGCTGGGGATAGAGGCAGCCGTAGACCAGGTTTGTCTGTATTCGTCGTAAACAGCACCAAACCACCATGATTCCTGCGCCACATCAGCTTCAAGAATACCCATTAAATTGTTTGCTTTGAATGTGAGTTCATCATCTTGGCCATCATAATCATACTTTGCACGAGCTGTATGTTTAATCGAGTTTAGTAAATCAAACAATGTAAATCGCAAAGTTTATACTAACCCCAGAATCGAATTGGCCTTCGATCTGCGTATTGTGATGGCCTTGATGGTATGGGATGGGTCCCATTTGTGGGCGGTGGCAGAACACCACCGGGAGAAACGCTTCTTAAAGTAGCATACGACATGGATGGAGATAGCTCGAGATTGGTAGATATGGGCGGCGGTAATGTACCTCTTAGTGATTGCATGGGCTGCATCATGGGCGAATGAATCGGCGGTATCATGGATGAATGCATTGGTTGCATCATGGGTGAGTGCATTGGCTGCATCATGGGCGAATGCATTGGTTGCATCATGGGTGAATGCATAGGTTGCATCATAGGCGAGTGTATTGGCTGCATCATTGGGGACCTCATAGGCTGCATCATTGGAGACTTCATAGGCTGTATCATGGGCGAGCGAGTTGGTTGGAATTGCTGCGGATGAGAGCTCTGTTGATATCCGAGATTGTGGTCTGGTGAATTTTGCTGCTGTGCTGGCGAACTATACAAGCTATTTTGAACGTCTCTGAATATCTGTTGCGCCGGAGGCCGTGGTGATTTTGGAGCAGTTACTGGGGGCGTTAGCGGCTCAGGTGTAGAGCGCAGTGATGTATTTGTAGAGTAAGTCTCTGATGGTTCTTGCGCATCATGATTTGTTCTATGGGCGAGTCGTCTAGATGGAATGGAGCCAGCATCAGGTTTATACTCGGATGGCTGTCTCCTGGACTTTGCTTGATCACTGACAACGGCGTTAGGGTGTGGAACACTTTTGGCATCTTCAGTTACAGTGGATTTTGGTTTTTCAAATGATTTCAAAAGAATATCCAAGGAACCAGAGGCTTCAGGTTTGTATGCAGGATTGTCTCCTCTGGTTGAAGAATACGCTGGATTTTGTGGCTCCACTTTACTTTGTTGGCGAGTCAAAGACATTTCGCCCCAAGCTTGCTTCATTAATGACTCATCAAGCGGCTTTCTTTTGATCTGACCTCGACTGGCAGTGCTTTCCATATTTTTGCTTACATGTCCTTTGATTTGATTATTAAATCCGTTTCTTGATGTGAGAGTATTTCTCTTCTCGTCTGTTGTTGAGGCGGTAGATGCTTCACTCAATTGTTGTTGCTGCTTCTTTTTCGCACCTTCCAATTCATTCTTCTTCAAAGACTCTTGCTTACTTTTTTGTCTTGGGTCTATACTCACTTTCTCTGCAACGTTCTCCTCTTGTTCCTGAGCATGTTGATCTTTTTGTGCAGACTTTGACACCTGTTTTAACTGCGACTGTACGCCTTGCTGACGGGCTGATTTTGATGGCGGCTTTGGAGGATTGTTTTCAATAGAAGTTCTTTCTGCTTGATTCTTCTTCTTTTGTTCTCCCCACAACTCGTCCACATACTCTTTCGTGGCTATAAATAACACATCTAAGTACGCTTACAGTCTGCTACATTAAATATTGTCTTACTTGGGATTTCGGTGCCTGTGGCGAATAGTGATATACATTTTTCAATCTCTTGGTCAACATGGCATTTTTCTAATTGTTGGCGAATATTTTCACAGCACTATTGCAAAAAAAAAAAAAAAAAAACTCCCCATTAGGACAATGCCAACAATATTCGATATATTCATCGTAGTACCTCGTCTTGAATAAGCAGCGTAGCTGACACTTGGTTTGCATAATCCCATACATTACACTTTAAAAACTCGACTCGATCTTTTTCCATGGCCTCCATAACCTATTTATTTATATTAATGCTGAATTTATGCTTGAGAGTAGAAAAGCCACGTTACCTCACAAGCTTCTTCCCAAGCTGAATTCCATTCTTGAGCAATTTCATTGACCTTAATCGCCATATCCTTATACTCATTTTCTATGGTCGTGCAAAGAAAACTGTTTAGTATTATCTTTTTTTTCATTCTTGGCAAAACTTACTCAAAGCTTCCAGAGTAGGAGTGGATTTCCCTTTTGAGATGTCGTGCTCTTTTGTATATTGAGCTCTAACCTAGGAAAGAAGATGCTTGCTGTGAGTGCCATTTCTCTCTTTGCATGCATATAAATGTCTACCTTGAGCAACTGGAGAATCTTTTCCTTTCGATGCTGATATAATTCATTCAGAGATGCTGTCCATTTTGATAATAACTCTCTATATTCTGTCAGCTTGGTGTGACATTTAGCAGCGACTTGGGTCGCTAATGCATCAGATAGATCCAAATGAGTTGTCGCCGTCCTGTTCAATTCTGCTGAAACTGCACCGTAAGCAGCGGACACACCCCCAGCATCCTCTTGTCCTTTATTTTTGCTATACAACTGCAATAATTTTTCTCCAAATTCGCTTTCCAAAATTGATCTTTGAACATAAATTTCGTGAATCATTTCGAGGTCTTGGTGCGTCGAGTTCATGTAGTTCAAAAGTGTCTCCATTCCTGATTTATCCTTTGACCAAAAATGATCAATAAAAGATGCTTGTTCCTCTTGCTGTTGAACGTTTGGAGGCATTTTGTGATTTACTGGAAGAAAAAAAGAGAGAATAGTAAAACGAATCAAGTTAAATATGTCGTAAATGAAAACAAAAGGCTATATTTGGACAAAGGTGATACTAGCATAGCTTAATTTGGACAATGAAAAATAATGTTTTAATATTATATGAATACATTCAAGGATTATTATTAGAATTATTATTATTTGGCGTATTATTGCCCTGCTGTTGTTGGAAATTCATCATATTGTTCCTCTGTTGAGCTGCTGCTGCCGCCGCCGCCGCCTGTTGTTGGAATTGTAAATTCATTTGAAATTGTTGTAGTCCCTGAGGTTGTTGTCCTAGCAATGCCGCTGCACTGATATTAGGCGTACCAGCTCCAGGGGCCGTCGATAAACCGGGCGTACCTGGTGTTGCTGTTGCTGCCGCTTGCTGTTGAGCTGCTGCTGCTTGCAATGCTGCTGAATTGATCATGTTTGGATTAAGTCCTGCCATCATCGCTGAACGATTCAAATCTTGTACATTACGCATCATACCACTATTTTGTCTCATTGCTTGGAGTGCTGCCAGCTGCTGTTGAGTTAGAGGTCCCTGTCCTCTTCCTCTTCCTCTCATTGCATTCAAGTTTCTTTGCATCATCAGTTGCTGAAGCATCTGTGCTTGCTGAGGATTGATCTGTGCATTAGCCGGCGAGCCCTGCTGCGTTACTTGTTGAGCTTGTTGCTGTGGTGTGCCTTGTTGGCTAGGTATTTGATGAGCAGATACTTGTGGAGTGCGTCCAGCTTGGGCAACAACACGAGCTTGTGCTTGTTGTAATGCCTGTTGTTGGGCTTGTTGCTGCGCTTGTAGCTGTGCTTGCTGCTGTTGCTGCTGCTGTTGCTGCTGCTGCTGCTGCTGTTGCTGTTGATGATGATGAGCTTGGAGAATACCTTGCTGTAATTGCTGCAATTGTCTAATTTGAATTTGCAGTTCCTCAGGGGATATACTTCTTTGTTGGGCAAGCTGAGCTAAATGATTGCGACGTACCATCAGCACGCCCATCTGTTGCTGATGTTGAGGGCTCATTTGAGCTAGTAACTGTGAAGCAGCGATGCTAGCCTGCGACTGTGCAGGGTTCTGAACTTGTTGCTGCTGTTGTTGCATCCTTTGCTGGACGGGCGATTGCTGATTAAACTGCTGCTGCTGCTGCTGCTGCTGCTGAACTTGCTGCAAAGCTTGCTGCTGCTGGGCGGCTGCTTGCTGTCTTTGTAAATTTCCAGAATTAGCCAACTGGCTAACCAACTGCTGAGCAGTAGCGAGGGGTATAGCACCTGTAGCAACTAATTGCTGGATTCTTTGTAACGAAGCCTGTGGGTTAATTTGACCATTACTTCCGCTCAAAGCTTGCTGAAGAGCAGCTTGTTGTATGCTTGACATTCCTGGTGGCTGTGTTTGTCCAGATGTCATGTTATTATTGACGTTTGTAGGTAACATGTTGGAGATTTGGGAAGTTGGAACTGATGTTTGGACAGCTCTTTGAGGTAAAGCCATGGATTGCATAGAAGCTTGCTGCTGTTGCTGCTGTAACGCGGCCATATGCTGGGCTGATAATTGAGCTTGTGCCTGAGTAGGAGTTTGTTGTTGTGATTTTACCCCATTGCCAGGTAAAGCTAGTGATTGACGAGGTAAGGACGCAGATTGTTGTAAAGGTGTTGAATGAGATATCGTAGGTGTACTCAAATGTGATTGAGATGGCGTAGAAGCTCTTGATTGTGCTGCCTGTTGTTGTAATTGCTGCATATGGGCTTGAGATTGACTTTGAGCAAGAGCTTGGGCTTGGGCTTGTGCCTGTGCTTGTGCTTGTGCCTGTGCTTGTGCCTGTGCCTGAGCTTGAGCTTGAGCTTGAGCTTGAGCTTGAGCCTGTGCCTGAGCTTGAGCTTGAGCCTGGGCCTGAGCTTGAGCTTGAGCCTGAGCCTGAGCCTGAGCCTGAGCCTGAGCTTGAGCCTGAGCCTGAGCTTGAGCCTGAGCCTGAGCTTGAGCTTGAGCCTGAGCCTGAGCCTGAGCCTGAGCCTGAGCTTGAGCCTGAGCCTGAGCCTGAGCTTGAGCCTGAGCTTGAGATTGTACTTGGGCCTGTGATAAAGCATTTTGCTGCTGTTGTTGGGCCTGAGCTTGAGCCTGGGCCTGAGCCTGAGCAAGTAAAGCTCTTTGGTGTGGAGGAAGCATTGCAGCTTTTGCTTGCATAGCACGGTTTTGTTGAGCATGTAATTGTTGCAATTGGAAATTGGTAGCTTGTTGCTGTTGAGCCTGTTGACTTGTTTGATGCTGTATACTTGTAGGTATACGTGCTGAGGATGGTGATGGTGGAACAATATTGACGTTTGAATTATCACAAACGATTGTATTGAATTGACCATACGTTGATTTAAGATGAATAACATATGTTTTCATCAAGAATTCAGGGCCAATGTTGAAGTCAATATTGCCTCCATTGACACTCGTATCATGTATGGTACCCCAACGAAAGATGCCGTCGTAATCCCCGTTATATACATAGATATTAACAACTGTATACACTTTTTTGTCTGCTTCTGATCTTTCAAATCGAATGGTCCGTACACATTTTCTACCATCTGGTAGTAAAGGTGGCTCACTGACGCTTTTTCTACCTTTCCCTTTTTTGATATCGATAGCTGACAATGGTTCTGATCCTTGTTTGCTTTTCTTTGTTCTCCAATCTTGCACAAACGATATTTTTCCAAAGCTTGGTTCGAAAGGAAATGCACGTTTTGCTCTCTGTGTGCGCATAAAATCTTGAGAATGATGTGGTATTCCATCCAAAAACTACTTACCGAATCCATCAATGTCATTAATTTATTATTCTCTGCCTTCTTTGCTAGTTTTTGTTCTCTTTCAACAGAATTGTATTTATATTTTCGCTTTGGTCTTCTCTTTCCATTCGTAAATTCCAATGCGTTGCTAATACGAGTTACTTGAAATGTTGGATCTAAGCATAACGGCTCTTCTGTGGCAATCTATATTGGTAAAAAAAAAAAAGGGGGGGGGGAACAGTTTGTAAATTTTGTCGTTTATTCACGGATAAAACCTACAAGAATTTGTGCTTCGACTTGTAATGCGATGCTTTCTGTCCATGGAAATCCCCATTCCTCGCTCAATAAAGTGATGTCTGTCCATATACTTTCTGCTGTGGGTTTCATTACAATTCGTTTCATAGATGCTTCGTTTTTCTGAACTCGATGATCGTGGATTTCAACAATCAAACAACCTAATGCTCACATGAGTAAAGCTTTCTTGAATGTGCGCGAGTTTGGACTCTTTTTACCATCGTAATATCGACATGACGCTTCATCAAAAACATCCATCAAGTCACCAGGTAATCGTTTCTCTTTGATACAGGCCAGAAAATCCTAATGAAATCAATTTAGTCACGTTAGATCCAATATAAAATATAGTATACCAACCTTGAACTGGCTTTTGTATGAAAAGAAGCCATCCTAAAGCAAAAAGAGACTCGATCAGAAAAACTGGCATTTGGTAACCATCATTCGCACAAACCTCATGCTCAAATTTGAAATATGTTGGATATAAATGAAGGCAGAGAGACGGAGGATCTTTTTCATGGAGTTTAAGTAATTCTGTTTGTACATTGTTTAGTTATGAGTTTCTTGTCATCCTTATTGAACAATCAATTACCTTTCTCGCCTCTGGAAGGCGGAAACTTTGGTAAACAAAAGTTAGTTGGCATAATATTACACAATAAACCTTCATTTACTTTGTTTTGTGTTGCTTGTGATGTTAGAGCTGATTGATGCCATCGCTGTGCAGCTAGGCCCGCCTTTTTTGCAAGCGAAGAATTGGATAAATTGGAGCCTTGCTTCGAATGAAGTTCTGCTAATTGTGCAATCGAGTTTTGGTCTGCTTGAAGTTTGGCAAACACTTTAGCAGAAGCCATATTTAATTATTTAATTATTTCTATTGAGTTGAAGAGAGCAGATGTTGATACTAGCTTTGTAGTGAAATAGAGTCCTCTCCCCTCGCAATTATTTATAGTCAATATTTTACAAGTGTATAATAATAACAAAAAGCAAAAGTAGCGGTGAATGGAGACGAGTGGTAGCGAGGATGGATCGAATATCACGTGATCTACAGAAGACCAGTTACTTGAACAACAACAAAAACGTAAAAATAAAGGTATTTATATTATTGTTTAGGATTATCATATTTGGGTTTCCAAATCCAACTATTGCCCATAATGCCTTGGCCTTGTTTGTCAGCTTTGCGATAATATTTCGCTGCCAAGTATAAATCTTTCTTGGTACCTTGTCCATGGTAGTAACAATGACCTAGATCATTTTGCGCATCTGGATCGCCCAGATCAGCAGCAATTTTGAAGAACTGCACTGCAGATTCTTTATTTTTTTTGCACTACACAGAGCAAAAAAAAAAAAAAACGAAAAGAAAGATCAATTATGTGCAAGTATTAAAACATAATAGTTAAACTTACACCCCAACCATGTCTAAAAGAAACACCCAATTCATAAATTGCCATGATAAGTTCGCCCTTGGAGGCCGATGCATTTACTGTATTTTTGATATTTGCTAAATCTTCAACTGCATGTTCTGCAGCCTTTTGTAAATACTGAAAAGCAGCAAGCTCATTCTTTTTACATCCCTAATAACACAGTTTATATCGTTGTGTTGGTACTACATGTTGTAACCTACCCATCCATGTCGTAAAGAAACGCCATAAAGAAACATCCCAATAGGGTTTCCTTTCTCGGCTCCTATACGAAAAAGTTGCGTTGCTTTCTCTAGTTGGCCTTTTTCATGAAAAGCGATTCCTTCGTGAACTAAGGCTTCTACTTCAGCATCAGGAGATAGCTTTTTGTCACTGCTAGTGTTAATAGGTGTCAAAGGTGAAGGAATTGATGCAGGCGAGACAATAGCATTTGAACCTCTTGTTTCTGAAGGTTGATCTATAGTTAGTGGAGGGAGGTTCAAATCAAACGGATGATGATTGTCTTGGTTGTAGTTACTTTGCTGTTGCTGATAGGTGTGGGTGAAGTAGTGAGGTTGATCTTGCTCAGAATGCTGATACGATGAGTTTGTTGATATTGTGCTGACAGGTTTAATTTCCATGGTAGGTGTATTAAGTTCTGTATGTTTGCAAGTATATATATTAGTTTCTAATGTAAAAAAAATCATAAAAAAACTACTAGTAATATATTTACTCACCATGATGTGTATCTCGAGAATATCCGGCTGTATTCATATCTGGATCGACTGAAGAATCTCGGTTAACATGATCCTATTTGCAAAGGATAATTAATATCGACATTGTAACTGACATCTGAATAATCAAAACACACTTACCTGATGATCTATTCTTGCTTCCACACTATAATTTGAAATGTATTAGCCATCGTTTAGTGTGTCGTTAGCAGCATTATTTGCTTACTGTTGCGCCTTATGGAATTGAAGTGATAATTTCTTAAACATGGGAATAAGAAATATTTGTATGAAAGGATAGGAAGGGGATTTATATAAAAATGTATAAAGGAAAGGAGTTTTTGAGTATAGGGAGGAAAAGGGATAAAGAAAAAGGGATGAAAATCAATGTTGTATATAACACTGTACAATAATCACTTGGACATGTAATCAGCTTTAATTGATTAAACTTGCGAAAAACACCTATTTTTGGCGTATCACAACCGTTTCAATATGGGAGTTTCAATATCCATAACAACAACAGCAGCACAGGTGTTTGTGTATACCTTAAAACAGTAATTTTCGACCCGCTGAAAATAACCTGGAATAAGGCATAAAGTCCAGGCACTTGATACGTCCAGGCACTTGGTATTAGCGATAAAATAGTCAAAGTTCTTCTTTGTTGACAAATAGATTCTACAAATACAAAACACAACACTAAATCAGCAAGCAAGGTCCAAATATGATGCCTTCTTAGCATTTGTCCGCCCCAAATATATCCACAAAGAGCTGCTTATATCCCACTTGTACTTCGCTACCCTATAAACAATGGATGCACCAACCTGGATGCTACTAAAGTACCTTTTTAATTGTCTAAACGTTTTTCAATGGATGGATAAAGTAAATTTAAATCATCGATTCCAGCAATTCTTTGCGAGGGCAGAAAACGCTGATGAGCTCCAGAACTTGCAATTTTATAACAATGTCAATATATCAAGACAGAGATAGGTTACAATAAAGAAGAAACAACGAAGATCATTCTAATGGTTATGAGGAAGTCGAATGCTGAGCAGTAATTCAGCAACAACACCGCAAGTAATATATGCATTACTCTGCGAGAAATGTATGACATCGTACGGATCATAAATGATGCTTCAGCAGAGTTGCACTTTTGAAGAGACAAATCAAAAACATACATGATAACAAACGTGCGCTATGCCAAAAACTTGGAGATACCAAACATCTGATAGCTGGCCGTCCACATAGATGAATGTATTGAATAACACCTTCAAACAGTTTTTAAGGTACCCTACAACAACTAATCTTTAAATAATTATCAATCAATTCTCTGCATGAGCCTTGGATATTACTTCTTTTACAGCTTAGATGTCAATATTCCATGACACGAATGTTCTATTATTTGCAAATATTTGAAGGAATTCCTTCTGGTACATTTATAATATCACCGCTAAAATTAGTGAAGCGTTAAAATTGCAATATTATTACCGTTTTAGGGCTTATTCAAGCCTAGCATTGGCTTTTAGTCCTAAAACGTATTTTCCCCAGTTTAAAAGTTATACAATTAGATGAAAAATACGATAACTTAGAAAAAAAAAGTACTTGTAGTTATAATGTTGTTGTTTTAATATTTTTTGTAGACAATGCTGAAATAGATTGCCTTAATCCAGCAAAAATCAAACACAAAGCGTGAACTGTCATCATCAGGAAATCAGATTTTAGCTGGTAGCAACAGACTGTTTCTTGGAGCTTTTAAAATAGCTCCAACAATCGAAATTTGAATAAAGCCGTATACTATAGCATCAATATTAATCTATTAGCTCCAAAAAAGGTTGCGGGTTTATTTTATGTACATCAAGTGGAGAAAGACCAATTTTTCGGCCATCCCAAAAATAACTTTGGTGTCATGGATGCCGATTCAGCTGACGTTCCCCGAGTGTTCTCGAGCCAAATATAATACTCTTCCACGACTTTCCTCAATTCAACTACAGCTTCTTTCGCATATACCTGTTTTGTGTGATCATATCTCCAACTATGTATAATCGAAGATAAGAAAGCTGACTGAGATGTATCTTGATCCGATTCTTCTTGCTGCGAAGAAAGAGGACCGTTTGAAGAAGGCGCACTGCATTCCTTCGTTGTTGTGTAAATTTCTCTGCTCACAATAGCCTCTTCTTTATAGATAGCATCAGTGTTACAAAAATCCTCATCAGTATCACCGTCTTCCAAAAATGTGGAAGTCTCTGTTGCTATACTTCCATTTGTATTGTGAAACAGCTTGGAAAGATCTTTTTTGTCAAATTTGATGGTCAAACTTTTTTTCTTCAGAGCCAAGAATTTAAAAGAGGTTGCTTTCTGGTAAAGGCTGCGACCTGGATTGCTTTTTTTCAATTGTGTTTTCACAAAGTTGCTAGCATGACACGGTGGCAATAATACAAGATTTGACGTAAAATGCGTCATAGGCTCCTCGAGAATAGTGGGGTTTGGTGGCTGGCTCTCTTGTTTGTCCTGAATACTAAAGTAATGCTTGTAAAATGACGCCATTAGAGTTTCCAGTTTAATATGTATCTCCCTACAGAATAATTAGTTTATTTAAAAGATTAGTACATCGGTCCCTTAATGATATAAACACTCGGCAATTACAATTCACACTGTTTGTCAACTTGTGTATTCTCCAAGGCGGAATTGTTTGAAGACCACCGCAACCAACATTGATGGCCGTTGCAGACATTATGTCTTTTACTAACGTCATTTTCTTTGGTCTTGTTTGACAAATCTGTATTCCACAAAATATCCTCTGTGCTCCAGACTCGGCCAACACGCCATACCAAGCATCTCAGAAAGAAGATGCGAACATTCTTTCCCCAATGTAGCAAAAGGCGCTCTAGTATAAAAGTATTCATCAAGATGCGGTTGCACAACATGTCCAACAATCCAGGCTGTGCTGTGAGAAACTGGAAATGGGCGTATATGAAAGACAGTGCCCTAAGCAAAGTAATGGCATGATCACATTGAGATAATACAACATTCAGCGTGTACAAAATAAAAGGGCGATCCACGGGAAAACAAGCTAGTTCGACTGGGAATCTACAACGTAGATGTGTACAGTTGGTTTGATTGCTTCTACCTTGTATCCATTTTATAACTTACTTTTGCACTTCCAATACAGTCTGTTCTAAAAGGTCTATTAAGCCTATAGTCAAAACACAGGTAAGCACCTTCTCATTTGAGACATTTGAATGGTTAGCGTACAAAATACTTGTTCTGCACTTGTCAACACCGTCTTCTTTATCACTGTCCGAAGCCAAATATTCACCATGTCATTATAGAGCCCGTTTGGATCTGCCGCTATTGTGTTCCAGGTCATGCATTCTGCATAGCGTTTTGTTGCCACAGCTAATGGAGTAGGTTTCCCAACAACGCTAATGAATGCTGGTTTGCAATCGTCTGGTTCGTTGATCAATTGAACACTGTCCATGGCCGATAAGGTTGAAGGCACGAAGTTTGTACCGCTACTGCTGCTATTTATTCCTATCCCACCATTGGTGACGGAGCATATCTGCCTTTGCGTCAGTAGATGTAGCTTGCTTGCAAAATAAGACGCCAAGCACATGTAGCCAGGACAGACTGTAAGAATCAAGTTGCGTCTATGTATACGAAACCGTGACAAGTCAGGATATCTTGCTTTTATATATGTGCTGAGTATAACATGGTAATGTCGATAAAACGAGAAGAACAGTTCACTATCATCGCTTTCCCATCTACGCTTCCAGTTCCCCGGTGTGCTCAATGGCAATTCAGAGTAATCCGCACTGTTTACAAGGCAATCCTGATACGATCTTTTATCAGATGTTGCCATTTTATGTAGAAAGGAGGGAAATATGTGTTGTATTCCAGATCTGAGACGTTGTTGCTGCTGCTGGTATTCTTGTGATTCTGCATTTATCATCTCTTTCTGCAAGCTTTTCATGCATTTTAATGCCACACCTAGAGGTTGCAGCAATGAAATGGCGACTCCAGGTACCTTAAAATAGCAAATGGCTAGAACTTTTGCGCTGAATGAAACAAAGTTTGCATAGATCGATTTCTGGTTGAGTTTGTCTGTTGCCACTTTCAAGGATTCAACGAGTAAGCGTCTGTACTCTTTTATCGCTGGTCGTTCCTGGAAATGAAGCCATTCAGCATGATGGAATGGGCCAACAAAATCTTGAAATGACAAAATAGAAATTTCGTCAATGAATTTGAAGCATATGCTGTCTGCATTTGACTTACCAAATTCTAAGAATTCATTTCTGTGGAGTAAAAGAGATAAATTAATTGTTTCTTTTCGATCTCCTTAATTCAGTAAGGTTTTGGGAGGGGCTCTCCTAGTTT
>MU619294.1:151573-166071 GCA_025201805.1 Parasitella parasitica
AAAACTTACCAATCTCTTTCCATCTCACCGAATCGAAGACCACCGTCTCTTGAGCGACCTTCGACAGGCTGTCTTGTCAAAATTTGGACAGGACCTCTTGCTCTACTGTGGATCTTGTCGTCGACCATGTGCTTCAAACGCTGGTAGTAGGTGGGACCCAAGAACACTTGAGCATTCAATTTACGACCCGTAAAGCCGTTATACATGACTTCAAAGCCACGAGATTGGTAGCCCTGTTCTTTCAAAGCGCTGGAGATGGCTTCGACGGTGACATCGGTGAAAGGCGTAGCGTCACCTTCATTACCTGTCAAAGTAGATACCTTACCTAGCAAACACTCAATCATGTGGCCAATGGTCATACGAGACGGAATAGCGTGGGGGTTGATGATGAGATCGGGCGTAATGCCTTCCGCAGAGAAGGGAAAGTCTTCTTGGCGGTAAGTCATACCAATGGTACCCTTCTGACCGTGACGAGAGGCAAACTTGTCGCCCATTTGAGGGACACGGGTGGAGCGAACACGGACCTTGACAAACTTCAAACCATCTTGATTCGTAGTCAACATGACCTGGTCAACAATACCGGTTTCAGTGGATCTCAATGGCGTAGAAGCATCGCGCTTGTTATGAGTGGTGGTTCTCTGGCCCAACTCTTCCGAATCTGCAGGAATAGGCGCTGTTTTGCCAATGATGATGTCGTCGCCGGATACACGCGTGCCAGGTGCAATCAAGCCATCCTCTTCCAACTTTTCGTAAGTGCCATGCTTCAAGCGCAATGTAGAGTCGCGAGTAGGCTTCTCGAACTCTTCCATAAACAACATGCCGGCCTTCTTCTCAGCATCCATATAAGTACGGAAAAAGAGAGATCTGAACAAACCACGGTCGATACTGCTCTGGTTCATGATGACGGAATCTTCCTGATTGTAGCCAGAATAACACAAGATGGCAACGATGGCGTTCTGACCAGCAGGCAATTCTCTGAAGCGCAAGAATTCCATGGATCTCGTTGTAGTGAGAGGCTTTTGGGGGTAGTACAGAATGTTGGCAAGAGTGTCCATGCGAGTCTGGAAATTGGTGAGATAAACACCCATAGCCTGCTTACCCATAGCAGACTGATAGGTGTTACGAGGAGACTGGTTGTGATCCGGGAATGGAATGATACTAGCACAGATACCGAGAATCATACTGGGATGAATCTCGCAATGGGTCCACGTGTGGGAGTAGCTGCCGGTTTGAGATTTGACGCGACTAGCCAGGTCTCTTGTTTCTTGGAGAGGGGCGCCGTACTCTGCTGTCATGTGCGATTCTGCCAGATCCTCAGGTGTCATACATATCATTGCGGTTTCTTCTTCGTCAGCATCCACATACTCTACAATACCGTCAGCAATCATATTCTGCCAGCCATAGTCATCCTCCGTGTCCTGGATGCGCGAGATGTGATCGCGAGTCAGCTTCAGTTGTTGGTTTTCTACCAAGAAAAGAGGTCTACAGCAACGCCCAGCATCCGTATACATTCTTAATTCTCTTTCACGGATATCACGCACAATGCTGACTTCAGGGGAAATATCGACCGAACGTCTCATTTGCTTCAGAGAGGTGATCAACTCTCCCGGGTCACGATGAATACCAATCCAAACGCCATTGACAAACACCTTGGTAGCGTCAGCAATGCTTGTAGCGCTCAGCTCTTCCAAATTCTCCATGGCCCATTCTTCCAAGAACATGATCAGAGGCGTGGCAGACGAGCCGACAGAGATGTAGGACATGAGAGCCAGATTCTTGACAAGGCCACAAGCCTGTCCTTCAGGAGTCTCGGCAGGACAGACGAGGCCCCAATGCGTGTTGTGCAATTGACGAGGTTTAGCAATCTTACCATCACGGCCAATGGGGGTGTTGCAACGACGCAAATGAGACAAGGTGGAAGTGTAAGTATATCTGTTCAGCACTTGAGACACACCAGCACGAGACTGCATGGCCTTCTTTTGATCGCCCCAGTTACCGGTAGCAAGAGAGTATTTCAGACCGTTGGTGATTGTATTGGACTTGACCGCAAGAGTCAGATTGAATTCCCTGCTGGATTCGATACATTTTTGCAGGTATTTGGCCACGTCTTTTGTCAGCTTTTTGAACAAAAGTCTAAACAGACTAGCCATCAAGGGACCAGCCAGATCCATGCGCTTCTTACCGTAGTGATCACGGTCATCTAATTCACGACGTTCCAGAGCTGCCAGCAACAGACGATGGATCATGTAGCCAAAGAAGTATGATTTGCGAGTTTCCGTTTTGTATGCTGTACCGACGTGAGGCAGCAGCTCTTTTTGCAGAATTTCAGAGGCGTATTTGATACGTTTGTCCTTGGTGGCGCCGACGGTAGTGCCTCTTTTACCAATGTAATCCAGGGCCACGTCTTGGTCTTGGATGACAAAGGACTCTTCAATAGAAGGCTTGAGCAGTTCCAGCATCTCATAATCGTTGCGATCATAACAGATGTGCTCCAACACATCTCTATCAGCGACCTGTCCCAAGGCTCTAAAGACAATGACGATGGGCACCTCAGACCGGATATAGGGCAGAGCAGCGCGGATGCATTGGCCAGAGGAGCCTCGTTCGGACGTAGCTCTCATCATTTTGATAAACAACGGAGAGGCATTCTTGGAGCCCTTTTCAGGCTGTGATCTGATTTCAGCAGTGTATTGAAAGTTGGAAGGAGGGGCTTTGGAAAAGACGTAGACTGTGTTTGTTGCCATGCGTTCCTGAGCAATCAATACCTTTTCCGAGCCGTTGATGACAAAGTAGCCACCCATATCAAACGAGCATTCGTTGAGCTCGTGCATTGAGCTTTCAGGCATATCGTGAAGGATGCAGTAAGTAGATCTCAGCATGATGGGCACCTTTCCGATGAAAACTTTGGTCATAGGCGGTGGCTCCGAGCCATTCTCGTCCTGGAACAAGTCATTGGGGTTTCTGCTCGTGTTGTTTGGGTCGTATGGCGTTGCAATCTGTGTGCGTTTACCCATGTCGACATAGAGAGGAGACGCGTATCTACAGAATGTATTGCGGCATTTAGCTTTGTTACTAGTCTCGGCATGTGTGTTTATGTCAACCATACGTTAAATTACGGATACGCGCTTCTTGGGGAAACATGGGCTGGGCAGTACCGTCAGCTTCAGTCATGGTGGGTTTCGACAGGTAAATCTGGCCAAAGTCAATGATATATCGTTTCTAATGCAAAACGTATGTGTCAGTCATTGCTATACTCGAAAAAAAAAAAGAAGCCTAAACATAAACCGCTTTACAGTAACATCGCCGTCTCCACCGACATGTTGGAGAACAAGGTTCGAGTTTTCATCCACGAGTTCCTGCATGGTATTCTGCACAAACTCATCAAAGGAATCGAGCTGCTGTCTGACCAGGCCTTTTTCCTCAAAGAACGAGGAAATCACTGTCCAACAATCTTCCTGGCTACATTCAATTTACGTGAGTGTCTGTTCAGCCGCAGATGCGAAATGGTAATTGCCACGTACGTGATGGGTTCGTCTTCATACATCTCTCCGCCGTCAGGGAGAAAGTATTCTAGAGCATTTCAATAAAATCAATGAGAACGGGGGGGGGCAATTGTACAGGAAAAATAGCTTGTTACCATTCTCTGCCATTCTGTAGCTGTCGTCCATAATATCAGTCATGTTGGGTTATCAATGGTGTGTATGCGGGTGGGGGTGGGATGGAGGTTTTTTCCTTTTTTCTAAGCTTTTTGTCGCTGAACGAGGGTTGATGGGGTTGATCTCAAAGCAATCCAAAATTCTTTCTTTCTGTCTTTCTGTAGATGTCTGTTGTTTTCAGGGCTACAAACGTGTAGAAATGTTAGTCCATTGATCACATGTATATGACTGATATGCTTGCACACACACACACACACACACACGCACACTCAGCAACAACAATACAAGTATTAAAAAAAGAAAAAAGAAAAAAAGCAAAAGCGTCAAGTTCCAGCTACGGGGAAGAAGAAAAAAAAAGACAAGCAGAGGGGGGAAAAAAAATCTTCAAGAAATAGAACTTCCAACCCGCGCAGCACCACTAGCAACAGGCTACGATAACCAATGCTAGCACGTCACGAAAGCCTTGACTCCCGAGCTGCTGTGTCCTTCTTTGCTCAACTTTGTCAATCAATCATTACGCCCAATGGACCAATTCATCGAATCGTACTGCAGCTGCGAAACATCCAACAAGGCAAAGCATGTTATTGAGCAGCACACCGCTGACGTGTTGTCGACTACGCTGCAATCTGTGTTCAAAAAGCAAGCATTGATCCATCCAAACCTAGCCAGGCGACTGCAGTCCAGATACGGGGCGAAAAGCTTTGACATCCATGAAGATCAGCAATGGAAAGACGGCTGTTATGTGGAGCTTTTATGCTGGCTTTTAGACAATGTATCAGTAGGTGTATCTTACAAGGCCTCGAAAATGCGCATGATGACTGATGAGTTGTCCTAGACGCAGCAGTTGCAAGACAATGTGCATTTGATTATACCCCCAGTGCTGATTGTTCTCGATGATTACAATGTTGAATACAAAGAAAAAGGCGTCCGCATGCTGCAACTGATAATTCACGGGCTGGAGCCACAGTATATTTCAAAATTCGGCCTGGACAATGTATTTCTAGAGGTATTTTTTGATGAATGTGGCCATCTCCAGTACCAACGAAATATGCTAAACAATTTGCCAAGTCCTTGTTCAAATGCCTTACTTATTTATCGCAAGACCGCGATATCCCTCTATTGAGAGCAACATACCCTTGCATTCTAGAACTAATCGCAACAAAAAAGCAAGGCCAAGCCAGGTCAAATTTATTCGAACGAGTATTGAAAGAAGGGATTCTAGCAGGGTTTCGCTATGCTGGGCAAAAGATCAAATTTCTGCCCATACTGCTAAGGCATATCCCAACCTTGTATGACGAACTAGGATCTATCGGCGTGCAGTATCTGAAAGCATTAGTACCAGCGCTCTGTTCTGCCATGGCAATGCCATCAAATCACAATCCTATTATCAAGGAGATCAACCAGCTGGCAGCAACATCCCTGGTCGCATTAATAAAGAAGTGCTGGCCTTGTATACCTTTATATCGGGGCCTGATCATGCATTCTTTGGCAAAGACTTGGACGTATTATTTTGCTGCGAAAGGCAAGTGTATATTGCTAGTATTTTAACTGCCATGTGAATTAACTCTAGGTAAACAGACGAGGCCATGTGCCAAACATTGAAGCAGCTCTATCAAGTTTTTGAAGCTGCATGTCAAGGACAAGAAAAAGAAGACACAAAGGCTTTGATCAAATACAACCCTGTTGTTTTTGAGTCTTTATTTTGCATGTAAATAAATCAATTAACGTAAAGATGTTCCTGATTTACCCTGAAAAACAAAACAAAACATTATCTCGTGTACTACCGTATATCCCGCCTATATTTCTCAAACATGTATACAAAAATTGATGAATGAAAGACGTAAATTGCTCCTTTGTGCAATTCCTCACTAAATATTCATGGTCAACCAATCTGATGCCAGACCCCAAGCAAGTCAAGCTGGCAGATAGCAGGTCTGGTTTACGACAGCAAGGCTTTATTGGTCTAGTCTATTTACATTCTATTATCAAGATTGAAAACTCTGGATTACTGGAATTTTGCATGTTGATCAGGAATGACCAAGCAGCGGATACCGAGGTAGTTGCAGATACTGTCAATAACTAGAACTGCCCAGCGAAGGTACAACACAAGCGCCAAAACAAAGTAGCACACCAGGTACACAAACTCGGACTGTGGCGTAAAGATAGGCTCCATATTCGTGTAGGCTGGCAAGTTGGCAATGATTGCTCCCAGCACTAAAGGAATCAGCAGGCCAGTTGGTAGAGGCGATTCCGATTTTGTAAGATGGGCCAAGATAATCTTGGAGCAAATGCGGCCAAACACAATGCCCACAGCCAACAGATAAATAGCATAGTGCTGATGAGACAAAATGAAGGAATAGGGCGAGGTGACCCAGAGATAAAACGAGACGGTATACAGTGAGATTTGCCAATTATCGTACAGCATGGAGCGAATAAATGGCTTACCCTTTTGACGACATGCTTTGTACATTGCATAGAAACTGTTGCTGCACGTTAGAAAAACACGCCGTTTTTGTCTGTGCACACGCAACGATGACTTACCACACAGGGACGTGAGTCAAAAGAAACATAATCCCAATAAACCAGATGTATGCATCGGTTAATGTCAATTCTCGCATAAAAGAAGGCAGACTATCGAAAATAGAGACGAGCGGCGTCTTCCAAATCATGGGGCCGTAGAGGCCAGAAATTACGTACATGACACACAATATACAGACACCTTCTGTTGGCACGTTGACATAGCCAAGGTATAACGTTCCTGTGTGGTATTCCTCAATCGTGGATAAATAAAACCCTGTGGTGGCAATTAGGTAAATAACAACGGCATTCTTCGTATGTCCCAAGCCCAGCGCTGACATTTGTATGATGGAAGCAAATGAGCAATTGATAGCATCGCAGCCGTGATCAAACAGCTCGCCCAGCGGGCTTGAAGAACCGGTTCTTCTCGCTTGGCGGCCATCAACATTATCAAACGTTGAGTATAGCCACAAGCCAAGGGCAAACGAAAAATAAATCCACGCCGGGCCTGCATCCTCGGCTTCCATGGTGGGGACAAAGATAAAGACAAGAATCACATTGAAAATGATAAACATCAGACCTGTCAAAGTGATGAGATTAGGCCTAGTTGGTGTGTGTATAAATGCACGAATGGATAGGTTAGCGATTGAAACAACCTAAAAGTGTGCTTTCACATGTGTATTTACGCCATGTTCAAAGGAAAGAAGTCGATGCATACATCCCAGTAATGACGAAGAATATATCTTGACAAAAAAGACTTGTCAATACTCGAATATTTGTACAATTTCAAGTTTGAAAGCTGTTCATCTGTCAACATTGCCATGGTTACAATAGAATCTGCCCTAACGAAAAGAAAAAAAAAAGACAGAAAAAAAACTTTTTTGACCAAACTAGTTGCTTTTTTTTGGGGGTGTGTGTGGACCAATTTAACCTCACACATCTTCCGAGTAAATTTTTTTTTTTATAAAAGTATCGGTAATATGAGAGTGGAAGGGCTGTAATAGAGATTATGATGATATATTAATTAGAGAGGAACACGCAAGCCCCTCGTTTCAAAACAGTTTGTTAAAGATGTTCCCAAAACACAGCTGCATGTATTATAAAAAGTTGTTTATTCAGGAACGGCCAAGGACAGTCAGCATATCTTGTATATTTGTAAATTTCTCCCGAGGTTTGCCCAATTTCTCGCCCATCGCAAATTCAGCGGCTTCAATCTTCTTCCAGTCATCGTAGCTGACAGGTTGAATATGACGCTCCTTCATCAATCGCTCCAACCCTTCAGCCCCAAGTTTAGGCGACTGCAGATTGCCCAGCATTTCTTTGCCATTTTTTAAATCTTCCACAATGGTATCGGCTGTTTCGTAAGCATCTGTCATAGTGGACACAATGACGCCGGAAGGGCCTCGTTTGAGCCAGCCGGAAGTGTACATGCCAGCAACTTCATTGTCACCCTCTACGATTTTACCATAGTGATTTGGCACTCTACCTTGGCGATCATCAAAAGGCACGCCTTCGATGGGCACGCTTTTATAGCCAATGCTTGTGAAAACCATTCCGCACTCTTGCGATTCGAATTCACCTGTGCCAACAGCTCTGCGCTTCTCTAAGGGACCCTCCAAACGGTTTATTTCATACTTGATTCCATGGATTCTGTTGTTTCTTGCTAAAATCTCGACAGGACTACGCAGGAATTGGGCTGTCCATGATTTTTCTGCATTCCTTGTAGGTGATCCCTTCTCTAACAATCCCATCAAACGCTTCAATGGTCGGTTTTTGCTGATAAAAGGTTGGGACTCTGCAATTTCTCTTTTAATAAAGTCCATGTCAGCTCTGAATTCTACCCCAGGAAGCGCCATTTGCTCTCTCAACTCTTTCGAAGTGAATGACACCTTGATTCCACATAGTTTAGATTTGCAGTTTTTAAAATTTGTGCATTAAAACCTACTTGAACTGGGCCTCTGCGCCCGACAACATGAACATGCCTGATTCTGCTTTTGGACAGTGCTTCCAATGCATACTCTGTTATGTCTGTTTTTCTCAATTCATCAATTGGACTTAGCAGAATACGCGCAATATCGAGCGCAACATTTCCTTGTCCAACAACAACAGCCGTGCCGGTATCGTCCAAAGCCAGCTTCAAATCTCTGTAACTAGGATGGCCATTGTACCACCCTACAAAACTTTGAGCAGACTCGACTCCAAAAGTATCCTCCCCTGGTATCCCCATCTTTCTGTCTTTACTGGCACCATAGGAAAGAAGCACAGCGTCAAAGTTGCTTTGAAGATCTTTAATGCTCAAAGACTTGCTGCTGTTTGTTCCTATTGGAACGTTGCCTAGGAAACGGAATCGGTCATCTTCTGCAACTTTATCAAAGGTTGTCATTACGTTCTATCCACGGATTTAGAAAGTCTTGTTTTTTTTTTTTTTTTTACATGGATGCCATAGTCACTTACTTTGACCTCGGGATGGTCTGGAGCAACACCAAAACGCACAAGGCCGTGAGGCACAGGCAAGCTGTCAAACATATCTATTTGAGTGTTGGGCCATTCCTTCAGCAGCCTATGTGCTGTATAAAAGCCGGCTGGGCCACTACCAACGATGGCAAGCTTGAAAGGCCCACCTGCTGCTGCTGTGAATGCCCTGGAAATTAATGACATGTTCAATTTACAGTTGTCAGGTGAAAAACGATCGTCTTTTAATACAACCCCCCCCCCACACACACACACAATCCCTTTTAATATTAGGGAGTCACTGGTAAATATTTAAGAGGAATCGTCCTAAACTCGAGGTTTTTCTTAGTAATCTAGAAAAGGATTACGATTGGGAGAACAGGGTTGGGTGGGTGATATATAGTGCAGCACTGTGCATTAATGATTCATTGCATATTATATATAAAGCCAAGCTTGTGTCACAGTCTCTCAAAATTAGAGCTTGAAAGCACAAATTTTGAAGTGATCTTTATACTGTACACTTTTATTGACACGGCTTTTGGTCGATAAATTCGAGTTTTCCAGAGTCTGCAGAATTCAAATATAGACCCTTACCACGACGATTCAGTGTGATACAAGCTTTTTGATCTGCCTGGAAAACCATAGTTATCAGGAACCCCTTCTACCAAGACTCTTGCTATTTATATAATTTCAAAAGTTTTAATTTATTATCAAACGTAGCCACACGCAAGGCGAGTTTGCGGATTGTACCAGAAAATTAACATGTCCTACACATCGAGCAGAGAAAGAAAAGGGGGGCGGGGGGAAAAGATATTTGATTTCAAAATTATCATGTTCATACATGCTCGTCGACAACAAAAGACGTGGAAGCAAGGAGTGTAGCGCAGAGAGCAAAAATTCATTTTTCCCTGTTATAAAAGTATATATTGGAAAGGAGAGACAAGATGGTGCTTCTGGCTTACACATAAATATACTGATTGACAAAAAAAATTTTTTTTTTCTTCGTCTCTCCTTACTAGAGCATGCAACAGACTATCCCCTTAATTTCACTTTATTTTACTGCATTGATATATAAATGACACTCCCTCTCTTGTTTTCTTCTACTTCTTCTACTTTTTCTTCTTCTTCTTTATAAGCAACAACATCTAAATGGAAAATCAAGCCATCATCGCAGCATCATTAAAAAAAGAGACATCTCCCGCCGCAGTATTGCAAGTGAGCGATGGCCACGATTTCGACTTTTCGTTTGCTGCTGAAACAGCAAGCTCATCCATCAGCAGTAGCCGCTCAAGCATGAGCAGCTTCGATAGCAACCATGATCACACTACTCCGCTTGAGCTCGGGCTTGTCATAAATGCGCTGCAAACTTCTCTTACAGAGCAGCAGCAAACAGAGAGGGAGGAGGAGGAGGAGGAGCAATTGAAAAGAAGGCAGCAATTGTCTACCAATACTACAGTAAAAGCCTCCACAGCAGCAGCAGCAGGAAAAGCTGAGCGTTCAGAGGAAGCTGCAGCTACGACAGTGTTGCCATCTACTACCTTTGGATCAAAAGGCTTGAAGAGAGAGTTGACTGTCATTGTTGGCTCTGAATTGGATCATGGCGTGAATGGTGTTACTGCCGCCTCCAGAGAAAGGAGTGGTGCAATTGGATCTGCAAATGTGATCGCTTTAGATCCTGTCGATCCAAAGTCTGTCAAACCAAATAACCTCACTCCTCGTGAACAAGAGAAAGCAGGTATAGTGCAATTAACCCACAGGCTTTAAGTATCCTCGCTAATCCCTTGCCTATTCAGACGAGCCAGTTTTAAAAGCTATTCACCATCTATTTAGCAACCAATTCATGAAAGCAAAAAGACTGTTTGAGGAGAATGCTCAAACGTAGGTGCACAAGTACTGTTTATTCCTTGCAAATATCTAACTGTCGTTGTAATAGAGATCCTCTCCATGCGCTGGGCTTGGGCTCTATGGTATTCTTAAAAGGTAAAATATCCCAGAATTTACAATAGCAAATTCGCCAAAAAAAAGAAAAAAAAAAAAAAACTAACCGCTTTTCAATTCGATTCGCAGCGTTAATGTCCAACAATAAACAATCCACTGACAACGCTCTTAAAGTGTTAATGTCGACATACGGCATTGCCACCGCACAAATCGACAACTCGACGAAAAGAAATGTGGGAGGCACTGTAATACAGTACCTGTCATCTTACTGCAATACGATCAAATTTTCTCGCGGAAAAGGAGTGCCAACAAACGTGACTCCTGCTAAACCCAAAGCTCTGGAAATGCACAAAGTAAACATCATCCCAAATGGCGTCCTGAGAGCACACGTCGTTAAAGCGGAGGCGTGTCTGCAGATGGCTATACTTTATCTTTTACAAGAGAGCGTTACCGGATACATCAAGTGTGGGCTGAACTTGAGAAGAGGCAAGTACTCTGGGAGACATTTTTTTTTTTTTTTTTTTTTTTCAAAAGACTCTTTTGAATAACTCGTATTTTCATTATAGCATACTCAAGCTATAGCATTGTTTGGCAAGAGTACAAACGAATGGGGCAATTGCATAACGAGTATATTGACAGAGACACGATTTCTGGCATACAGTTTGGCATCGGTGCTGTGCACTTGGTTCTGTCATCTTTGCCTCAAAAAATACTAAGGACCGTTGCAGCCTTTGGCTGGAAAGCAGACAAGCATTTGGGCTTTGCTTTGCTGAAGCTATGTTTAGAGAACCGCCAAGCTAGAGCTTCCATGTCCTCAGTTATGCTTTTGGCGTACTATACCACCTTGACAAGCTTGTGTCCTCAAATCTTGGGAGAGGAATACACACAACCCGCAATCGAAACGCTCTTGGACGCTCAAAAAGTATACCCCAATTCTACCATCTTCTTGTATTTTGCTGGCAAAACATCGAGATTGGCTCGTAATTTATCCCTTTCAACGCAATCCTTTCTGTATTCGATCGAAACCAGCAAAAACGAATGGGCAGAGGTGGAAGTGCTTCACATGTGCAACTACGAAATTGGCTTCAACCATATGATGAAAAACAACTGGCAAGAAGCAGCTACTGTCTTCCAAGCGCTGTACAAGGAAAGATACTGGTCTCAGCCCATATTCAAATACTTGACTGGGTCTTGCTTGGATATGATGGGTCGTCGTACAGAAGCCATTTTAGCCTTTGCAGAAATCCCTCAGCTAGTGAAAGCAAACAACAACAAAAACTCCAACACCCACGGCATTGAACAGTACATTTTACGCAAGATCAAGTTGTTTCAATCAAGCGGTTACCAGGACATGGATATGACCATGTGTGCTTTGGAATACATGTATCTTTACAATGCTTACGAGTTTATGGAGATTGCACAATTGGAGCAAAACCTGGCACTGACAGATTACGCATTGAACAAAATTTTGGAGGCAGAGAAGCTGGAATATGGTATCCGCACGACAGAACTCCTACCAGAGACACCTCCGCCAGCCTATTACGACCAAAGAGCAGCTTTACTACTCATCAAGGCCTCTATTTTCAACGCAATGGGTCGCCATCACGAATCTGTTATTCATCTCAATTGGATCATTGATCACAAAGAGAAAATCATCACTGACAAATGGATCGTTCCTTTTGCTTACTGGGAAGTGGGAATGACGTCTTGGAGCATTGGCCAGAAAGCTCGCGGCCGAAACTTCTGGGAAAAGGCTTTATCCTATACTAACTACGACTTTGAGTATAAATTAGCTTTGGTAAGTGAAATTTCTCTGTTTTATCCTCTCCATCCTTAATCTAACAGCCGATTCTGCGTATAATAGAGAGTTAATTTGGCTTTGACAAAAGCTTCAGAGATTGGAATTGATGGAAAATCAGAAAAGGCTTCACCAAGAGAGTATGAAGAATATCAGCAATGCGGCCCTATACATCAAAGTCCATGTGGCAGCGAAATAGGAGGAAGCTATTATGAACTGGATGACGATGACAAGAAAGAAGACGACGACATATCATCTACTAAATCCCTGAACTCTGATTCTACTGCTCATACCGTGAACCTGCCGCACAAGGTTGCAGAGGAAATCGAGCTAGTTGTTGATCAATTGAAGCTTGGCTCCGAACAACCAACAGTAGCCTGAAATAATAATATACAAAAGTAAATAATGATAATAACACTCTACCACCTTTCCATTTTTTGTCAAAAGACACGAGTATTTTTTATTTTTTTAATAAAGATATGGTAAAGCCTCGTGAACCCAACAAGGTAGTAAATCTAGATCTACTTGCTGGTGTGCTCCAGATATAATATACAGATCATAAATATATATATATATATATAAAAAGGCTTTATAAGTATTGGTATTAGCACATTTGATTTTATCAGTTGAACATTAAAAGGAAAGTCAAAGGAACTCCTTGAAATACGAGGTCCAAAATGATATTTTGTACCGTAATCATTGAACTCTGCCGCTTTTTGCTGTATCTGTTAGCGACTATGTATTCTTGCTTTGAACTGCCCTGCCAGAATTGTCCTGATTTTCACGCTCCTATAAATAATCAGATGACATTTGCAAACAGATATCTGCCTTTAACAGTTGTGGATAATACTATAATCAGCTAAGACTAGGAAATTGTCCAAACTAATAAATTTTATGCTTTCATATACTTTGTGTTGAACAGCATGAAAATATTTGAAACTACCTCTTCGTCTCTTTTAAAATACCGAATTTTTGTCTTACAATATTAATAGTTCTTTGTGCGCGCTCTCTTCAGCTTTGGTTCAATAGTATGTGCTAGTATTTCGATATCATGTTGGCAAGTGAAGACGGTTACGACAACTGGTTAACACCTTAATTTTTATAAGAGGGACATTCGACATCTTGGACGAACAGATATCCTGAAATGAAAGGCCTTTATCTTATCATGGATAATGCCCCGATTCATTCATCGAGTGAAATAAGTGAGATGGTACAGAATAGAAACAAAGACTATAAATGTGTATATCTTCCTCCACACTATCCAGAAATGAATCCAATTGAGCAATTCTGGGCTATTGTTAAGCATAAACGTAAAGCGTAATAAACTTATGAAGTCTGAAACGCTCCCACAAAGAATAACTGAAGCAAGTAATCAAGTTCCTTTATCTCAACTTGTCAACATTACTCAACACTCTAAAAATTATTTCGAAAACTGCTTAAACAAAGTACCTCTACTATTTAAATTGAATATCATGTAGTTTTTAATGCAACAGAGGAAGGCGAGTTACTAGAAAAAATTATGGCTGTTCATTCGAGGGGACTTTTTCTTTTTCGAGAAAGATGATAGCTTTCAGAAGAAAGCCATGTTGTTGACGGGATTGGTATGTTTCGGTGATTGTTTTCTGCAGCTTTGATTATAGACAACTCTGCAATATTCTGTTAAAATAACACAGAAAATTTAGTTCAAGGTGCACTGTTTGATTATTATTAAATATATTCACTTTTAATTGTACGATGCTGGAAATGATGTGCGGGAGGAAATATAATTCTTCCACATTTCTGAACAATTTCACCTTTGAGACCTTGACCATCCTATATAGCTTAGGAGATTTCATATCCATAAAGTAGGTGAATATGTCATCTCCTTGACAGATGATGCCACAAACAGCGGGATTTGGAACTCGATGAAAACAAGTGCATTGTAGGTTATTCGCATTTGCTTGCCGAGTTTTACTCTATCTGATTCTATTGCCGAGTCGTTGGTCGATTTTTTGAACTCGCCAATCACCAAGACACACTTCACGTTAATGGACAGTGCGGCTGGTACAGTGCTCTCGGCTTCAAATTGCGTCCAAAAAAAATTCATTGCGCATCTTTAATTTTCAAACAGCGCATATTTATTTGGTCAAATTGCGCAC
>MU619295.1:0-45073 GCA_025201805.1 Parasitella parasitica
CAAGAAATGTGCAAGAGCTTCGCTTCGAAATTTCTACTGAAATGTATGAGCACTGTCTCTTGGACTTAAATGATATCTTGGCAGACCATTGTTATGATTTGAAGTCAATGGAAGGGTTCAGCAGCGTATTTCCCAATACTGATACCCGAACCGATAGAACCACAAACCACTCCAACACTTATGAGAGAATGCATAGTCTGCTGTATGCTGAATCATTAGATGCATCTGATCCTGATCTTTTGCCTTTCAATGAAAGCCAAGCTTTAGTTTATGATGCTATTAAAGCATCTGCTTTTCTCGAAAATCCCCAAGGATCCCGCATTTTCTTCGTTGATGGTCCAGGTGGTACTGGTAAGACATTTGTGTTTAATGCACTTCTTAATCGTGTGAGACGAGAAGGTCATATTGCAATTGCTGTGGCATCAAGTGGAACTGCTGCATTGTTGCTCAAAGGCGGACGTACTGCTCACTCTACCTTCAAGATACCTTTAGAAGTAGGCAATACTAGCATGTGCGACATTTCGCCCCGCTCTAATATAGCATCATTTATCCAAAGAGCAAAAATTATTGTTTGGGATGAATGTTCAATGATTAGCAAGGACTTGATAGCAACAGTTGATCGCTCATTTCGTGATATAATGAATGCTGATCTCCCTTTTGGTGGCCTTCTCATGGTTTTTGGTGGAGATTTTCGTCAGATTTTACCGATAATCCGTGGTGCCAGCAGATCGGTTATTGTCGGCCAGTGCTTGAACAAAGCATGCTTTTGGCCATTGGTGGTCTCAATGAAATTGCACACAAACATGAGAGTTCAACAGGCTCTTCAAACTGACAATCCAGGTCTTGCCAATGAACTTCAACAGTTCGCTGATTATCTACTTCAGGTTGGTCAAGGTACTGTTCCTACAATTACTCTGCCCAGAGACATACCTACAGATTTTATCCAAATTCCTGAGGAGATGCTCATACCTGGAGATAATTTGATTAATTTGATAAGAAGCATATTCTTTGATATTGCGACTGCGGCCAACAGTCTTAATTACTTTGCTGGGAGGGCTATCTTGACTGCAAAAAACAGAGACGTCAAGGTGATAAACGATATACTCTTGGAGTGTATTGAAGGGCGCAAAATGTCGTACGTCAGTAGTGATCAAGCCTGCGAAGATGAATCTCAATTGACAATGCCGGTTGAGATGCTTAACACCATCGAAAATGGGTCTTTGCCTCCTCATATTCTTGATTTGAAAATTGGTGCTCCAATTATGGCAATCAGAAATATTGATCCTACGGCTGGCATCTGTAATGGTACGAGATTAATCGTCAACTCTCTCATGACGAATGTCATCGAAGCAATCATTGCTACTGGGCCCAATGCTGGCAACATTGTTCTTATCCCTAAAATCAAATTCATTTCTCTTGCCACTGAAGGCCTCTCACCTTTTGATTTTCAACGAATCCAGTTTCCCGTAAGACTGGCATTTGCGATGACCATCAACAAGTCGCAAGGGCAAACGCTAAATTCTGTTGGTTTGTACCTGCCAGGCCATTTATTTGGTCACGGTCAACTGTATGTCGCATTATCGCGTGTGAGGACGCCAACTTCTATCAAAGTAATGATCTCTGATGATATATCCCGAATAGACAATCATACTGGGTCATATACTCACAATATCGTTTATCAAGAAGTTTTCTACAATGCATAAGAACAAATAAAATTCAAATTATAAGCACTTTATTTCAATGGTAAAACAGGCCTGCGGCAGCACGAGCTGTACACCGCTTTAGTGAAGGGTAAATTTACCGTAGCGAAGCGAAGGTGAAAATTTAACCGAACGTGGCGGTGTGATACAGCTCGTTGAACTCTAAAAAAAGGGAATTTATATTATATGAAGCGAGGAAATAATTTTTGTGATGCAAATCAAGTAGTATATAAAGAAAAAGACTTTCAGCCCTTAAGTTCACCCCAAAGAAAGGGCAGAATGGTAGAGCATGCAGTGAAAAATACTGTAAAGGCCTTGAGGATATTTTCAGGAAGGCCAAGGATACCACCATCTCTAATCATGACGAAAATAGCGTACATGGCGACTCTAAAAAAGTGATAGATGAGAGAAAAAGGAGAGTGATTCATGCCAGCCAAAAGGTTAATAGGACCGGCAATGCAATCACCACCTAGTTTGAAGTACTCAAAACAACCCTTTTGAATAACCAACATGTCGGGGGTATGTGCAGCAAAAACAGAGTATAGGGACATTGCCAATACATTGATGACAGCAGAATAAGTCTTTCGCTTCCAATGGAAAGCATCCATAGCCTGGATGACCAAATCAGAATCAGCGAAAGAGGAAATGTTCTTCTTACAAAGTAGTTCGCGACAAGTAAGTACATCTTCAAGGGCAACGGTCATGCCGCCGCCAGTCAAAGGAGAACGAACATTCAAAGCATCGCCCAAAAGAATAGATCCATCACGCTGATTGATAGTAGGGGGAAGAAACCCACTAGGCATTGGCCTTAAGCGCTCAGTCTCAAGAGCTCGCATAAACTTTTCTCTCATGTTGACAGGTAATTGGGGGCAGACAACATCTTGCATATATTTTTTAAGCTCACCAGTCGAAACCTTGGGCAATTCTCCAGGAACATCAACAAGAACGCGAGTATCATGAGGTGCAATTTGGTACATCAAAATGGGAGATGGCTTAGCAATAGCAACGAAACCTTTTTGAGAGTAAGGCAGCTCGAAATCATGAATGAGAAACCCGACAAAATGAGACATGACATTGGTTTGACGATCAGTGAATTCTCTTCGAAATTTAGAAAAGATGCCATCAGCAACAAGAGTAAGAGGTGCATAAATCCTTTCTTCTTGACCATCCTTTACGCCAGCAACAACTCCAATGACCTTTTCTCGAATATCTTCAGTCAACAGACGAGAAACGGTCATTTCCTTGACAGTAACATTCTTAGTGTTGGTAGCAGACTTTCTTAGATTTTGGATGAAACGACCATGGTGGAAAGCAACACCACAAGCTTGTTTTCCAGTAGTAGGATCCATGTTATAAGGAAGTTCAACAATTTTACCAGCGCGATAAACACTATAACCATAGCAATTAATGCCATCGATATTTTTGGCACAATCTATGTAGTCTTGTTAAATTATGCAACAGCAGCAAATATAAATTTATGCATACCTTCCATCCCGAGTTTTCTTAAAGCATGCATACCTCCAGGCTGCATCAGCTCACCAACAATTCTGTTAGGTTCACTCAAATCTCGCTCTAGCAGCAGTACCCTGCGCCCATCTTCTCCAAATGCTTTTGCGGCAGCGCAACCAACAACACCAGCTCCAACAATAATCATATCGTATTCACTTATTACATCTGTAGTCATGTTCAACGATTGCTAGTATAATATACTGTTAATAATTTGTTTAGAAATTAGATAAAAAAAACATGTGCAACTCCACTTTATATACCGTTTTAAGCAATTATGAAACCATAAAACAACATCTGATTTTTCTTGTAGGTTTTTAAATGTTCAAAAAATCATGCAATATGTACACCTATATTTGTACATAGTTGATGAATATCAAGTAAAATCTGGATACGGACATCCATACAGCAAGATACTGTTTGATTATAAATCGCGAGTATTCTAATATCAAACACACGCTAATCGTCTCTTTTTTTTTATCTTTCAAGGCAGCCGGTCTTCTCATCCGATTTTCTTGCGCTAAGTTTTGAGCATAAAGCTATTTACGCGTATTTAATTTTTCATTGGCCCTAGTCGACTGCTCACTGTCCCTTGCAACAATCCCTGAACACGCTGACCTGATAAATCATCCCTAACGAAGAGTAATTTGATCTGGCATCTGGATCCTTAATATTGGATGGATCTGAGATGGCAGCCAAATTTGACAGGTGGACCCTAGCAATCAGGCACTGCATAGTAACCAGGCACTACATAGCAACCAGGCATTTTATAGCAACCAATTTTAAAGTAGCTGGTTCGTGATGGCAATATGGGTAAGCCGAGATGTAGTAATGTTTAAAATATATTTCCCTTGGATTTCGGTATCTACAATGAAGAATTGAATCAAGAAAACCCGAATTGAGTGCGCACAAACATTTGTATTGTTTATACATCTTTATGCACCTTAATCTTACTATTGATCTACAATATGGGCACTCCAGATGACGCCCCTCCCAACAAAAGGGCTGATGACATCCATTTGCTATTGAAAGTCCTCTGAAATGATTGCAGGATATTGCAGAACAATAAAAAAACGGCCATCAATTTTACATGTATGATTTCAAAGCTGGTCACTTGGGTTGTTTTCCTCCTTTTTCGTTATTAGTCCCTTATTTTTATTTTCGCATCTTTTTTTTTTTCTCTTTCTCCTCTCCATTTTTTTTTGTATTGCCTTTTTTTTACACAAAATTTTTATACAAAAAAAAGAAGAAAATCAGAGAAAATAACACAGAATGTTTTGGCGGTTTGGTTTTACTAGTTCCACATTAGACGCTTTATTAGAAAAAGAAGATGTAACACTAGAAGAAGTCTTGGAGGAAGAAGATTTATTGCAGGAAGCCAAGTCGATGAGTCCTAAATTAGTAGAGTTGTATGTTGATATTAAGGCATTTATTGTGAAACGCGTTCAACTTATCTTTGCAATCTAGTTTGAGCAAACCAGAGCACATCAAGGCCTTGTTAACTTACACCACAGCTACCGACTTGGAAGAGAATAAACGATTCAAGTAAATAGATGCTATAAATTATTTTAATTTCTTACTAAACTAACCTGTCGATTCTGTACAGATATCCCTTTCTTGCTAGTGAAATTATTGCATGCGAGATTCAACCTATTATCGATGCTATTGTGCTTGAGCATAAAGATTTACTAGTCGAATTCTGGGCTTACCTAGATCGTCCAGCTTACCCAAGAAGAAGAGCCTCAGATACTTCTGAAAACAATGAGCAACAGAATATTGGATTAGATTCATTGCAGGCATCTTATTTTTGTAAAACAATTGGTGTTTTATTATCTAAATATCCTATCGAGGTAATTGGGTTCTTTATTCGGGCAATTTTGCATACTCATATCCATGCTAGATGATGGCTTTTATTCAATCTGACGCTGGTAACTTGGAGAAAATACTATCGCACCTGCAGACATCCGCTATTATGGATTTACTATTGACTCTTGTTCGTATGGAAGAATTACCTGAGGGAAAGGGTGTTGTTAAGGTGAGTAATATATTTTGGTGGTTAGTATATGTTTGTCTCAATGTTTGTATGCGCGCATGAGTAGTGGCTAAGTGATCACAATTTGCTTGAAAATTTGGTTGATCGACTTGACCCTTATCTTGATAGCGAGGTAATTTTACATGCAATCTCTCTTTGCGAAGGGTCATTATTGATTGTGGCGTTAGGAACATTCAATTGCTCAACAATGTATATGTGAAATTATTCGAATGTCTCAAACTAGCTTACCAGAATCACCTAGCATCGGCATCAATGAGCTAATCACTGACTTGAAGAGGTATGATAATTATTATCGCAACCTTGAAGAAAGGGACGCAAACGCAACTAACTATCTATTAGCGAACCAACAATGCAAAAGCTAGCAAAATTCATGTTGGATCCCGTTGCTCCCAATGCAACATCTACGCTGATCAACGGCGTTTCCATCATTATTGATATCATTCGACATAACAATAGTGATTTGGAAAACGATCCTGCTGTCGCTGCTCTGTACGATTATCAATCTACTGCCGTTCGTGCCGGTGGTTCTGTATCATTAGCTGATATGCTTAGAGTCATGGGAGACCATGTTCCTGAATTCACACATTTATTATTAAAGCCTCGATCTGTAAATGGCCCCATCCGCACTACGTTGGGCGAACTCGAGCCTCTTGGATTTGAAAGACTCAAAATTTGCGAATTATTTGCAGAACTGCTGCACTGCTCCAACATGTCCAACCTCAACAACTTCAGTATGACGCTTGAAGAAGAAGAGGAGGAGGAAGCTGAATTAGAGGATAAATCACCAGAGGAGCAAAACCCTGAAAAGGAGGCTGAAAAGGACGAAGAAACAGAGGATGCAAAAAAAGAGATGTCAAAATCTGACACAGGACCCGACTTATCTGTAGGAGACTACTTGAAATCTAAATTCGTAGACAACAGAGCCATGCCAATCTGTGTGGTAAGATTCAATTGAGTATAGAGGCATGTTAGAACAGAAATCTAATCAATTTGGGTATAGGACTTATTTTTCGCATTTCCATGGAATAACTTTTTACATTATGTGATTTACGACATGTTGCATCAAGTATTTAATGGTCGCATGGATGTTGGTTTGAACCGCAATTTGGCTATTTCTATTCTAAAGGATGGGCAATTGACAGATAAAATTGTTATTGCTCAAAAATCAAACGATGAAGAATGGTATAAAGAAAAGCGAAAACCAATTGAATGCCTAACCATCTTTCTTTATTGACAGTGCTAAACCTAAAGGCATGCGTGCTGGTTATATGGGCCACTTAACCTTTATTTCTGACGAAATTATGAAACTATTTGAAGGCTATCCAGAAACCATTGTTTTGGTTGTTAAGGATGACATTGATATGGAAGGCTGGAACGCTTACTGTAACCATGAATTGAAAGAAACCAAAGACAGAGATCAGTTACCTCTCGGTGGATTACGTCCAAATGATGAGCTAGATGTGCCGCAGAGTGAGGATGAAGACGACGAGGATGCTTTAGAAGGCGCTGCTGCCAGTCAATATTCTAGATTCTTGGCACAACGAGGAGAAGATGGTAATTTCGAAGATGACAACGAGGATGACAGCGATCATTGGATTACGTAAGTGAACTTGCATCAATTGTCATTCATACAAGCATAATACTGATTGATGGTATACTTTTAGTGGGAGAGACGACTTAAATAGAGACTATACTTACAATAATGAAGGCTTTTCTGTAAATAGCAAAAACGAAATTCATATAAATCAAGATAGCCTCGAAGAAGATGAGGATGACTATGATAGTAACGGCGACGATGAGGTTTGTATCTGTGTTTGGATGCATCGTGAGCGATCAGCTATTGACGTGTTTTTCGCTTGTAGGAAAATGATAATAGCTTTACACCAGACTGGACAAGAAACTTTTCTAAATTCTCACAAACTGGTCTTCACCGCACTGCTAGCCACACAGCCAACAACGATTACGAGGATGGTGATGATTTTGACCACTTGGCTGATGCTGAAGAACTGAAAAGACGAGCAGCTCTCAGAGAAGCATCCTATAAAGTAGAGCAAAACTATAACGAGGTCGATAAAAACGATGAAGAAGATGACTTTGGTGATTTTGAAAGCGCACAGGGCGAGGAGAACGGCCAACAGTGGGACATAACACATAGCATGAAAAAATTGGATATTTCTGAAAAAGACACGACCTCTTCGCCACCCGTGCAAGATGCTCATTTAGTTAGAGCTATCAAAACCAAAGAAGAAGAGTATCTGAAACAGAAAGAAGACTATCAGCATGATGAAGAACAAGAAGGCGAAGTATAATCAGTGATTCTACTAGCTTACCCTTCTTATCCCAATGATATCATATATATTATACTGTCTACTCTTTCTTGCTCTCATTCTCCTCCTCCCCCTCCTCCCCCTCCTCTATTTCTATCTCTCTTTTCTCTATGTTTAATGTTGTAGTAAATAAAATCTATTATTCTTTTTGTGTGTGTGTATGATAATACAATAAAAGATGTGCTTTATTTATAAATTATTTGGTAGGAAGCTCCAAACTGTGCCAGTTATAGCCATAATAACAGACACGGTTAGTAAACTGTAAATCAAAAAAGACTCTTTGAATGTTATCTCGCCTTGAAACAGTTTGACATAGCATATCAAAGGAAAGATAGCTGAAATACCGAAACTAAAAAGGGCACCAAGCAGCGACTAGATGCATACATGTAAATAAAATGCTTCAAGTAAACCTAATTTACTCACCATCACTCGATCAAAACCCGGAAACACTGTGGCAACCAGTATCACCATTAAACTTGCCATAACTCTACCCAAGCCAGTGATAAACTGCCGCCTCCAATTGTGGTATTTACACCATGCTTCCACGTTGGCATAACTTGTGATCCAGAGTTCATAAGTTATACTGACAGGATTCATCATCAGGCCGTATTTTGCGATAGGCGTCAATACAATAAGCCAGATTGCTAAGCGGTTTACCCATTTAGAGTAGCCAGGAGTCGAAGCCAAGTTCTGGGTGATCTATGTACGTACACAAAAAGTTTAATGTTTGTTATTGTGGCTCGTTCCATTATACAGTACCTCCTGCATTGTTTCTAAACCAAACATCGTGTACCCAGCAATAGCCATTGTAATATAAACACCTACTGTAATGATGTACGTTATGTCGACCATTGCTTCGTATTGCTTGGGATTCTCCATATCTCGATAAATTGCGGGGAACACTGCATGTCCAGCAAATCCCGCCATCATCAAACCGAAACTCAGAGGCAAGTTGTACATTTCAGAGGGTATAACCTCGGTGTACTGGAGAATACAAAAACTCTAAATGAGCACACCATGTTTCAATTGCAATGTCAAAATATGCACCTACCATGGGATCCAACAAGCTTCCAGGTTTTTCCGTTTTCGAGATGCCATCGTAGATGACAATGGTGACCAAACAAGCGCAGCTAATTATACCTATCAGACTGGTGTAAGCCAGTTTTCTGATAGGCAAGAATAGCATGGGAGTTAGCCCAATAAACGAAACTATGCGGATCGAGATCATATCAGTAGATGGAAATAGCGACACGATACCATCTCCCAATAACACAACCATTGCTACGCTAAAATCACACAAAGGTTACAAAATGATTCATGTATATAACATATAGCCACGCATGCTTACCCAATTGTCATTAGTTCAACTACAAAGATAACACTAACAAATGCTCTCACTCGATCACTGCCAAACGCAGCAGCTCCCATATCTCCGTAGGTAGCTGAATTCGGCCAAGCATCCAGGCAACGTGCAATCAGTTTCGCAGTGTAGTTTGTTGATAATGAGCAAAACAAGAATATCAAGGAGCCCATCAGCCATCCTGCGCAGCGAAACGCTAACGGCAAAGCTAGTACACCAATACCTACCAACACATTGACAGAATTAAACACAGATTGCACAAACGTTGATTTTTGAGGCACAGTTACTGCTGTCAGCGTGCTGTTTGCATGAAATTGCTGAGATATCATCGAGGCCACGGTCGTATGGCGAGAAAGCTGAGGAAAACCATGGAGAGATAGTGTCTGTGTTAGTGTGTGATCTAACGGCAATAGCTTTGGCTTTATCTGCTCTTCTTCCACCAAGGCCTCCTCTAAGAAATCTTCACCATGCCTTGTGCCAGGATTTGAAGTAGCGATACTGAGATTCTCTGCCATGTACAGCGCCGAAGCCCGAGAGTAAGAACCAGCAAATGACTCTAGTTGACCACGAAATGATGAGGAAGGAGATCCTTGATGTGAGCCTCCATGTGCACTGAAGTAGAAGTTACTGCTATTGTTATCATCTATTAACGCACCATAGTTTGCGCTAGGAGTTTGCAGATGAGAAGGGTGTGTATTGAGTGGCACTCTTATGTGCACTGGTGAGGAAGGTGCCGTGGATGATTTTTTGTCAGCCATTTTCCTTTTGTAAGCAGTGAAAAGGGTGTAAATTGCATTCCCTAATCATGATTCATCTTGTATTTATATGTGCTTGCGTATGATGAAGAAGCACTTGAAACTGTTTGAAATTATAATCCGTAAATACAAAACTCTTAAAACCAAAAGGGGGCCCTAAACGTTTCCTTATTAGAGTGGCTATTGCAGAATGTACAAAAGAGTGTATCATAGCACACTGTATAGTATGCAATAGCGAGGTATGTGTTATTATATAGCTCCCACACAGCAATGAGGGCAATCCACACGGATGAAAGCATTTCATGCATGTAATATTTTGAGGCCTTTAATTAAGGCTGATTTTTAGTGTGTTGTTGTCTAGCAGCAGATCCTTGTCTAAACTCGAAAATTTAACTTTATTTCGTGTATGTGAGCACATTTAGTAGGCATTACACGATTTTAAAAATGTCCAACAAGCCGATCTGCATAATTAACTCATTTACCACGCTTCCTTATTTAAACAATCGTCATGTCATTGTGTACATATAAAACGAGAATGTTTCAAGTGTCCATGAGAAGCATTTAATAAAACTACATGTATTACTGCGTATCAGAAGACTTTTACTTGAAAATGAAATAATTTTTTTAAGCTGCAAACAGATTCTTTGATACATCTATAAATACAATTTCTATGCATGCCAGTAATCAATTGGTCAGCTTAGCACGATATCTGACACAGACCGTTTACATCTTGTTGGATCGATTACTGTATATTTGTTTTTTCGAAAAACGGTGTTTATCTACTCTCCCAGGTCAACCAAAAATATACAGCATAGACAAATAATATGCCCCAATTTAGTGCTATTTGAATAAGTATTTACGCTGCGTCATATATCCTAAAATAAGTTTTCGTTGTGCTTGAAAGAATCGAGATTTCAAAGTATGGTAGTTCCAGAGACACTATTCTTAAAGCAAAGAATGAATGTTTGAGGCAATTATTCCAGCAAAAACTGATTATTTTTACGTACTTGATAAGCTGTCATTTATAGAGCAATCGCAATATCTTGTTAAAGATGTCGTAAGAAAAAGAGCCTTCCACGTTCATCTAAATTATAATCATTTTCTTTGTCGTTCACTACAATAAATCAATGCGTTTAAACTGTCTATATTTTACTCAACCCATCATTAGCAACCCGGTACAGTCATGTAAAAGGTGTGTTGGCAGTTCTAGTTTGTATAAATGTATCTGAAGATCAATGTATTACATTTTTCTATATGCTTCACCACTGTTTTATTAAAAATAAAAACCAAGAGATGCATGTACTAATTGTTTGGGACTTGCAAGTTGAAACGGTGGTCTTCATCCCTTTCATGTTCTTCTTTGCTTGTTTCTGAAGCTTCTTGAGCAGTATCTTGTACAGATACTATAAGCTTGTGATTATAAGTCTTGATCTTGGGCAAAGATCTGTCATCCTGTTCTTCTTTTTTACTCTTTGGTGTGCTGGAAAAGCCCTCTCTATCCTTTGCACCACCAAAAAGGTAGATTTCATCATTTTTAGTAGGCAAAATCAGGACATTAGACAACGCATAAGGCAGAGTTTTCAGTTTGACAGTTTCAAGCGTCAATGTATTGATTTTGGTGATACTCGTTTCATTCCTTGCAGCGCCGATGACAAATGTGTAGAACCATTCATTCAGGTGAGTTATCTGAGATTTTCTACCATAGCGAGATGTGCCTAAAGTGATATTGTAGTTTTCAGCTACATGAACTGTACCATTGTAATAGGAGTCAATGAGATTCTGCGTGTAAAATTGTTCTCCATTAAAGCCAAAAAAGGTTTCTTTGTAATCCCGTATTTGTTCACCAACCATGGAGATATGCGTGTCGTGGCAAATAATGCGCTTTACATTAATGCGCTTGTCGAGATAAATGGAATCTTGCCAGCTATTCGTAGCCAAATCATGTGCATGAATGATGTTCCTTTGATGACCATCATTGGTTCCCATAAAATACATTTTCCCATTATTGTGGCATGTAAGCAGGTTACCGTGCTTTATAAATGGCAACTGAGGGAGCTCGGTCCACGTCTTTGTGTCAGTACTATACTTCCAAAGATTGAGTTGAGAGATTCTTGGCTTGGATTGAATGTTATACAAGTAGATGTCTTTGTCAATGGCTGTAATTGATGCGCCCTGCATTGGTCGAGGTGTATTGGTTTCAAAATACCATTCATCGGTCAAGGTGTCGTAGACGTACGACGATTCTGTCACGTTTTGATGATCATCCATATTTTGAAACATGCTGTCTTCTTCGTCAGGGTCGACGATATAAGGAATGGCATAACAGCCACCAAATGTATAAATTTTACCATCAACAAGTGTGCCTGTTAGCTTTCTAACCGAATTACAGCTGCTTTTGTGTTTACCAATGTAGGCAGATACAGGTATCAAGTCTTCTGCAAATACCACGGCAGCAAAGGTAGATAAAAATGCTATAGCGCGTGTCAATAGCATTTTTATGAAATTGAAAGGGATAATAAAGAAAGCATCTTTGGACATACCTATTTAAAGGCTTTTATTTAGGTATTGTTGAATTTTTAAGTTTTCTTGAGTTACATTAGAATTCTGTGAGAGCGTATTCTTGTACAGCGACAGCCAGCAAAAAGTAGTGTAATTCTACAACCGTCTTGCTTTTGAGAATCATATCGAGTCGTACCGATATCATAAAGAGGTTTTGTACATGCTTAGCATACAAGTGTCTCTAATTTCTGTTGTACAAGCACACATGTGCGAATGATAAACTACAGAATTTTTATTACAGTTCATCATGCTTGACTGGATTATAAACCAATTTGTGATTATATATCTTAATATCATTCCTATGAGTTCTGCCATAAGGATAAGGCGCTATTCCGCCCAAGATCAAAAGTTCGTTTTCATTTACTGGAGCAATCAGTGGCGTAGACAAATCATATGGCAGAATACCAATGATTACATTTTCTAGTGTCATTATGTTCAACCTGTAAAAAATTGTCTCCGTTTTACGAACATTGTGCAGATAAGCGTAATCGCCATAAAGAGAGATTGGTGCACTATTGTAATTTCCATCGAAACTGTAGTTATCAGATACCGTAGACCCATCAAGATACGACGTGCTGAATAATTCCAATGTCTCGTCCATGATGGAGGGTCCATCATCACTAGAATACCAGACAGCCATTTTTGGTTCATCCTCTATACTCTTTAGGTCTTTGGCAATAAACTTGATGTGGTCCTTCTTGCAAATCATTTGCTTGACTTGCAGCCTCTTATCCATTAAAATGGGGCTTTTGATCCATTGTTCTTTGTTAGTATCGTATACATGAATGATGCTTCTTTCTTCGCCGTCCTCAGAACCAGTAAAGTACATTTTGCCCTGACCATCGTGGCAGGATTTCAGGTTGCCTGACCATAGGAAAGGAATTTCAGGCAATGTTGTCCATAACTTGTCGGTTGTGTCATACTTGTACATATCCATCGATGTCCACTCAAATTCCGGCTTGATGTCGTAGAAATAAATTGAATCTTCAACAACTTGTGTACTTGCTTGTTTGAAAGGCACTGGAGTTTTGGTCTCAAAAGACCATTCATTTTTGGATACGTCGTAGACTTGCGACAAATCAGTTGCATTTTTATGGTCCTCTGAACTAAAAATGAAGTTATCACGGAGGCTATCAGGATCTACAACATACGACACGCGAAAACAGCCACCAAACGTGTAGAGTTTATCGTTGAGTATGGCTCCAGCAACTTTGGGAGCTTCAAAGCACCTTGAATCATGTTTGCCGGTGTAATTTGCAATTGGAATTAATCCAGCAGCGCAAATTCCCATTAAAAGGGGTAAAATTAACAGCTGTCTAAGCATATTTTACTGTACAAGATGAAAACGGATGCTTGTAAAAGAGAAGACCTGCAGAAACAGAAGCTCTATCTATTTATACTAAGGTTCAACAGTTCAAGAAGCTCTTTTGTGTACAAAAATATGTGCTACTCTTCGTTCTGTAAACCTTTTGATTTATGCGTATATGATTTTAAAGTCGGCGATGTCTGTCATACCCACTCATTAACGATATTATGGTTTCTGTTTACTAAACTGGACGCCGGTGCGCTTTTCCGCCCATGAAATTTTCTTGACTACACAAAGCATGTGTGGCAAAGTGCTAAAATTTCAGTGAAGTTAAAGACAGCATTTATGGAAAAAAATCATGAGGTCAAGATGAATATATTAGTTCATGTAAAATGATTGCTACTCTTGGCGTTGTGCCCAACATTGACGACCCAAATCATCACAGCAAATCTTGCCGTGGAACGCTCAAAGACAAATGCTTTTTTGAGACTCACTGAAAACTCAAGCCGTTAATACGGGCTCCTAGGAAGCCCTCCAATCCTGAAATGACCTAATTTTTGCTGCAAATATTGTAAGATAGCCTTCTCGTCTAGAGTAATTTAGCGGGGTCACTTGAGAAATCTACTCAAGATGACGCTATTATCACCAACTCCTTCTAAACCGACTCCTCGCGTTCTGCCAGATCTAGCTTATTGCCGCTCTTACAAATACAAGCTGAAAACACGAGCAAATATATCGAGGACGTCTCCTCAAATTTATGATATCAGTGCAACTCAAGAATGTGAGCAGCTCATGGAACATAAATGTCCGTACTATAAGCTGCGCTCTTCATGTCAATTCAAAACAGAGCCATGAATTATACGCAACTTTAGCCTGACCGTCTACTATCGCGACATGTAGAACTACATAATATATCAAAGTCTAGTTGCAAATAAAGATATAGTGAGTATGTACGGTTCGCTATACGGTCATCCCTGCTACTGCGAAGCAAATAGATGAACCAATTATCGTACGGCAAGCTAAATTAGGAGCATATTTCATGGAGGTTTTTGGATTTATAAAGGTATGCGCATCATGTGCTGCGGTTAGGGTGCTCATGATGATAACATAGTGGCAGCCGCAGCAGCCGCAGACAAGCAATATAAATAGGACGCAACGAGCATTTTCAAACGATTCTGTTTATTATTATATACACTACTACCGTTTTCACAAACAGTAATGTCTGCTTTACAGTTTGAACAAGACTTCCCAATTGGCTTTGCAGAGAACAGAAGCCAGCCAGAAGAAGCTACCAATTTTTACGTCGAATGGCTTGATAACTCTTCAGAATTTCCTGGTTTAGCAGCAGCAGCTTCATTGAGTAACGCAAATTTAACGACGGGGAGCTGGGAGCTGCTTCAGCGAAAGGAATTGAACGACCAAGACAACATTGTAGAAGAAGATGAAGGCGCTTGGTCTAAAATCAGTACCTCCGAACAGCATCCACTGTACGCTCAAATAGTTGAAAAGAATGCAGCTGAATTACAGCCTCCAAAAAGAAGCGTTCAACCACTTTGGCCCAACATTCACACCGTTACCAGAGCGAAAACCAAGACACAGGATGCCATCGAAGAACAAGAGGACTACCAAGACGATTTGGGAACTGAACTGATTGGCATCCATAAATCTCAAAGCAGAAGAGCTAATCGAATGACTCGAAGACGCAACTACCATGATCTAAAAGTGCTTGATTTCCGTGTGGACGGTGTGTTCAGAATGGCTACTACACGCAACGGGACCGACATCACTTGGCTCCCATCGCCTGATTGTGACCAAAATCTGAGCATCTCAAATCAAGGATGTACTCTTTTTTACATGAACATAAATACAAGGCCTGATGCTTTGCGCTACGCAGCTAGATACAAGCACAATGTCCAGACATTTTCTTACAAAATGCTCAAAGCAACCACCTCTTCAAAACATCCTCTGTTTCCTGACGGTGGTGAGTATTCTGTTCACTCCAACATTGTGAAAAACTGATCTGTCTCTGCTCTTGTACAATATTTTTTTCTCTTTCTTTTTTTTTCTTTTTTTTTTCTGTAATCAAATACAATAAATATCATGATCATCTTGAGTATGATTAACAACTGCAATAACTCCAATCTTATTCCCTCAGATTGATAATTAATGTTATATGGAGTCATCTCTACTGAAGAAAATCGTTTTCCGAGCACACACGGTGTTTTCAGAATGGCTCATTTGGTACAGCAATCACTTTTACATACACATGCAACTTGTACTACCATTTTCACAGACGTCAGCTCCTATCTCCATGTGCCTGTTATTACCCCAAAGTTAGGGTTTATTTCCTATTTGATTTTTGAGACCAAAAAAAAAAATCAGATCTGTAATTTTAAGCTTTTCTATCTTTTTCAGATGCCATTGCAGAGTCGATTATCCACTAATCCTTTTACACCACTATTTGATCGCTTGGAGAATTGGATTAAAACATTCTCGAGAAATGTCACTAGTGAAACGGATTGGGAGGATTCGACCAAGGGATCATGGTAACTTTGAAATCAATCTACCATAGCCATACATAGAAACTTTTTAATGTGGATGTTAAATGTATTTAGGTATCTTCAACCTCGTCAGCATGCTAAAGAATTAGTCTTGTTGTCAACTGGATTCGCAGCTGCTTCAGCCTACTATCTGAAAAAAGTTTTGAACCCTTCAAATCTGACGTTTCAAATGCTGAAAAACTTCAGACCAGTGGGACCAGTAACCAGGGCAGAAAAGTTCTTGGTAGCTTCGTTACTGGGTACATTTGCGCTAACTGTTGCTCATAAAGTGATTCGAAAAAACAAGCTGTTTATACTTCAACCTTGTCATATGAGTGCCGGTTTGCTACTGATCACCTTGTGCTACCCGAAAAAGACCTCAGTGGCCACTAATCTCCTGTTCAATGTTTATCTGCACACACAGTGGGGTGCGATTGCTGCACTGATATTTCCCGATTTGAGAGACCATTATCTTGTAGGCGAGACATTCAACTTTTTTGCAGGTACAAATTTAAATGTACACTGATCAATTACAGTACTTAATGATTGAATCCACAGAGCATATCCTTATATTGGTGGCACCCATCTATATGATCTACAGTGGACGATATCTCGTCTTACCAGCAACAAGAGACATGGCGCTTTTATCCTTCTTTGTCTATAGCTTCTTTCATTCTCCTGTCCTAAGTATATGTGCATTAAAATCAGGACAGAATCTCAATTACATATTCTCGCCTCCACCAAGTAAGTTGCCGTTAAAAATCAATCTTATCAATGACGAGAAAACTCACAGTATACAGTTGACATATTATTCAAAATCGGAAAGAGCTATAGATTAGCCCTGTACGCAACTGCATTTGGAGCCATGTTTGTAACAAGATATGCTTTGGTAGAAGGGATAGTCTCTATTCTGCCACGTAAATCAATCCCTTTATAGACAACAGCAAAAATAGAACATGTCATCATAATGAGAACAGAAAGACTTTATATTAAATAAACTTGACAAGCAACAAGATATGGTGTATATTGAATAATTTTAGGCAGTGGCTGTCATGTCATGAATAGTAGGTGGCACTACTGTCTTTCTGTTCTTTCGATAATGGCGAGTTTCGTTAGGATCAAAGCCTGCGGCTTCATGACCATGAAGAGCCCAATCAGGAGTCTTTGCCATGTAATCCAAACTGGTGAAAGGCTTTCCACACTTGACAAGTTCAAAGAACTTGGGGTAATCGATATGCGTATGCCATTCACCATTGATCTTGAAATTTTTGTGAGCAATCAAAAGCGAGCAAGAATGAGCATGTTCTGCAGAAATTTCGTAATCACCGTCTAATTTGGCAACAATTTGACGGCAAAAATCAATGACTTCAACATGGAAAGGAACATTAGCCATGGTCAAATCACTGGCGCCACTGTAGCCGCAGTAGGTTACACCTTTGACTTCGATAAATGAAGGCTTGCCTCGACGAATAAGTTCAACGTAGCCATCAATTTCGGCAGTGTTGTGGCCCTTTACAAGCGTCATACGATAAACTGTGCGCTGTCCCTTCAATGCCAATTGCTCCAAACAATTCAAGAATCTCTCCCAGAAATCTCTAAACAGAGGACGGTCGATCTTCTTGAGCGAGTCCTTGGTGGCGGCATCCACGCTGACGTAGAGTTGAGTAACAGGAACCATTTCAGCAATTTTATCAGGGAATTGAGCATTTGTAACCAAAAATGACGAAATGTTGTTTTCATGCAGTTTGGTGACAAATTCATTGATATGAGGATAAAAGATGGGTTCACCTACAAGCGAAAGAGCGCAATGACGGATAGTAAACGCTTCCTGGAAACGCTCTGCTTTGACGCCGGGCACACCCTTGAACTGTTTGATCATCTTGTAGTGGTTCTCCATGGCGCCGTCCAAGATAAACTGAGGATCGTCCACCTTCCAGCGCCAAGTTGTACCGACAGGGTTTGTATGATGTCTCCAGCAGAACACACACTTGTTAGCACACGCTAATGAGGGCGTAGTTTCCATACACAAGTGGCTTTGGATGCCATAAAATGCATGTTTATAGCAGAAACCACGGCCACGCAGAGCAGATTTAGTCCAGCGACAGATTTTAACGCCTGAATGAGAACCAATCACCTTGTAACCTTGCTTGGTCAGGTTCTTTAGAATCATGGGCGATACCATTTCACGAGCTAGAGGCGCAGTTTTTGGTTTATTTCCTGCATCTGTGCCGATCAGGCGCTTGGCATTGGCTTTACTGTTCTCGAAATCCTCTTCTTCTTCAGCGCGCTTGGCTTTAGCAGCCTTGATTTTGCTGGCCATATTTCCCATGTCTTCGAGATCCACCATCTCATCACCAGATCCATTTCCGTCAATATCAATATCAGGTTGCGGGCTTTCCTCCTCCTCTGCAGAATCTTGCTCGTCCTCATCGTCTGATTGGAATGCAATGTTGGTGGGTGAAAACTCCAGACTGTGCTTGTCCTCCAGCTCAGACACAAATCCATTTGCCCACACGTCAAACTGTCCCTTTTGATCTGCGTTCTTATCGCATTCACCCAAAGGATAGATACGAGTGGCGCCCAAACGGCCCAGCCATTTGTCAATATTGGCTGCTGCAACGTTGAATTCTTCACCGTAAGCAGAATCGCCTAAACCGCACACAGCATAACGTAACTTTTTTAAAGCATCACGGTCCACACGGAAGTCATAACGAAGGTCATGAAGCCAGTTGGAAAACCTACGCTTGGTATGAGTACCATTTGTATGTCGGCAGTCCTACATGTTTAATACTTTACCAATCCAGTGGACCTTCTACGTTATATGTGGACAAAATAAAGACACAAATTGCGGTTTCCTGCAGTAAATTGTCATTCTCATACTCAGTGACATCCATAATCTCTACTTTGTGAACCGTAACTCGATCATTGGCGTTGATCTTGTCTTCCATCTCTTTAGCCATGGTCTTTGCTGTTCCTGTCAGTGTCGAAAAGATGACCTTTACATTTTCAATAACTACAGGCTCATTCGATGCCGATTCACAGGCACAAGATGCTTTTCCAGAAGTGGATTGACAGCAGGCATTGTCCTCTTTGGTAGTGCTCGTGGTGCTGGTAGCCCTCGCAGGTTTTCCAGAGGAAGAAGAACAGCAAGCGTCTCCCGCATTATCACCTTGACAACATCCAGATTTTGCTCTGCTTGCAGACTGTTCAGCAGCCGCAGATTTTTTGGATTTACAGCACCCCTCGCCATTGGAGCCGCTGCATCCCTCGTTTTCTGTTTGCCCTTCTCTAGGCTGCTCAGGGCCAACCGAGAGAATGTTGGTAAATCCATACAACAGATTGTTGATAAAATTACTCATAATGTAAGTTTGATTTGTCAAAATGAGAAAGAAAAAAAAAGTTTTTCTTGTCAAATCTGTACCTTGTTTGGTTGGAAGCATGAAAAAGTGACTATCTATACTCTTTACGTTGTTGTTTAGATTTGGAATTCTCTTGTCCCAATGCCCTTTAAATCGTATGTCAGGAAGCTGATGCTGCTCATGTGCACATGCATGCCATAAATGAACATTGAAACCTGTTTCCCATTACTGGCGACTGGCCCCTTTTTTTGATTGACATGTTTGCATTTTCTCAATGACATGTAGGGAGGATGGTAAATGAGATGCTGTGAACATTTTTACCTTCTCTTTTATCTACCTGATCATATAAAGCCTCAAAAAAGTGTTGCGTATAATTTATGTAATAGATGTTTGAATTGAATTATATCAAATAGTTCAAATATAAATATATAAAAGATAAAAGACAAGAATAGATTCGGAGCTTGCATATAAAGAGAGACCAAATGAATCTATTTAACAGGCTTTGACAAGCTTCCATGAACCCCAAGCAGAGCTGCTGGGGACTTCCCCCTGCGTCCACCATTGAGCCTTATACACGCTTCCCTTGTAGGACACAGAGTTGCCATTATTGTAGATAGTTGAAGCATCCCAAGCAGCAGCACTACCGCAACCAGCTCCAGAGGCAGGAGTCGAACTTGCTGAGCCGTTAGCAGAGGCGGTAGCAGTCATAACGCCAGTGGAAGTAGAACTGGAAGTGCCATTATTGATAGGAGCTGGCTTGGAGTTACCAGCTATCATGGGAGCAATAGCATTGAGAAGTTCACCGTTTTCTTGTTCAATAGACCAACAGAAGAGACCAGCGAGACCTTTGCTTAAAGCAAAATCAGTCTTGACACCGAGAGAAATAGGATCATCATAAGAGATGAATTGCTTGTTTTGGGGATTATACAGCCAGGGCGTTTGAGTAATATTGTCAAAATGCCTAATCCAAGGAGATGCTGCAGTAGTGGGAGATGAAAGAAGTCCTTGGGATCTCATATTTGCCCATCTCCAAACTCCAGATGCTTGAGAAGTATCGCTTGAGCAAAACTGATTTGCCCATGGACCTATACATGTAAATAGCAAGATTATTGTTAGTCAAGTCAACAGACTACCTCAAAAATCTCAAAATCCGACTACCATCAAAAGAATCCCCAAGTGGAGGAGTAGGAGAAACAGCAGAATTATACTGAGTAGTAGGATCCGAAGTAACAGTTAAGGTTTGAGCACGACCATAGAAAGGAATACCACCCGCTAGTTTGTTGTAAGGGACACCAGCTGCATGCCACAATTCAATACCTTCAGCAAAACCATAAGCATAGCCATGCCCTGGTTGACTGTGGAAAGGTGCATTAGGGCCGCTGGTACTATTCCACGCACCGTTGACATCAAAAGTCATGACATGGAAACGATCGACGTAAGGAACAAAGCCTGATACATCAGTAACTGCGGTTGCTATGGACAATCATGTTAGAACAAGCATTTTCATTTAGCATTGATTTAAAGAAAGAGATACTTACAGCCTCCAAAGGGTGAAATATGAACTGCCATGGTGATTTCCTTGTAGTTTTTAGGAAAGCTGCTGGTAAGAGCAGTACGAAGCTCTTTCACAAGAGTGTTGAGATTCTCGACATCGTTGTCAGACACAGCATTGCAGCCTGCACCTTTAGCAGTAGGGTATTCCCAATCTAACTTGGTGATTAATTTCTTGTAAAACAGTTGCATACAGAATCTAACTCACCAATATCTACACCGTCGGTACCATACTTGGAAATAAAGTCAACATTCCACTGAATCCAGGTAGCACGATTGTTATCAGAGGCAGCCATGGGCGAGAAATGAGTTGATCCAGACCAGCCACCAACGCTGACCATGACTTTAACGCCAGCAGCGTGAGCCAGACTAACAAGCTTGGGGAAACCATATTGGACATATTCATCAAACAAACCGGAATCGGACCACGTAGGTTTATTATCAGTGTTTTGAATAGCAAAAGCATAGTACTATATAGAGTCGTCATGGCGGGTTAATAACTTAATTGGAGATCAAAAAGTGGCATACCAGAAACTTACAATGTGAGTGTATTTTGAGAAATCAATGTTGGCAGGAGTAAAACGGCCATATAGCCAGTTGGGAAAGTAGCTATTGTGATACGTTTAAAATTAAATTGGTTTAATTTTCAATTAATGGCATTACCCAACAATAACTTTGTCATTAGTAGCACGGGTTGTTAGGCCAGTAGGAGTAGCAGAGGAATTGCTAAGCAAGCAAAGAGTAGTTGCTGCCACTGTAACCAAGATAGTGCTGAACTTCATTTTAGAATTAAAACTAGTTGCAAATATGGATGAAAGATTGAAAGAGAAACGAAAAGGAGGAATGTCGAATTAACCAGGTCTTATTTATAATGAGTTTTTGTTATTGTATCCTAACTTCAAAATACATAATCATGAAAATTCGTCAAAAGAAAGTTTCTTACAACAAAAAGCCCTGGGAGATCACCAAGTCATTCCGCTGTTTTATATATAGTACTACTCGATCGGATGCTTTTGCTCGTTGTAATACGATTTTACATAGACACAATGAGTGTTAAATAAGGTGGGTCGAGATATATAAATTAATTATATAGAAATTAATTCAATTACAAGATATAAAGGTCTTGCAATGATTATCAGAGCCCATATACGATATTGTTGCCAGTGGATTAATAAAAAAAACTCTTTGTAGTACCTGTTACATACAAGAAATATATTGCAATGCACCCAAATTAAATGTGTAACTATTATGAAGTATTTGGATAGTATGTAAGCAAATGCCAATATCCCACAGTAAACTAATAGATCTTGATCGTGCATTCAAAACAATGTAACAGCAGCGAACCTCGTATTTCGATTTCTGCCGAGGTAAAGTTATTTATTTGTGGATTACATTCCATGTTTACTACAAAGTGTATATAAACAATGACCAAAATATGGTCTTCTAAGGCCCTTTAATAAATAAACACTTATGTGTGAAAGAGTCATTTCATGAAAACAAAGACGACAGTACGAATCTGAATTGCAATTAGCATGATACAGACCATATAATGATTTTTGTTAGACTCTTCTCATTCCTCTATTAAAGCACGTAGAAAACTGCTTGTTTCCCAAGCATACAAAAATTTGTTGCTGTTTCAGCATAATTACATAATAGGTGTTGTTTATACATATTAGTAATACGGGTAGACACGTTCACTCGGGTTACAGCCATGGAACCTGCGTGTAATGCCTATTGATCGATCAGTTGGCCAAGGTAATATTAGAATTGTATTGGTTTATTTTCCATAATAGTTGTAACATTATCTAATACATTCACATAACTATTCTGCTAATGTCTAGTCTACTTTGTAGTAGTGATTGATACGAAAAAGAATATGCCATTTATATGTACAGATACTAACATCAATACAACCCAAACGCTACTTGATAAATGCCATGGTATTATTTGTCTCAATTGATACAATAAAAAACATATAATTTTCATCTGCTTCCAGTTAATTACCTCATTTGTTTACCAGACGTAAATAAATGCCATGGAATATCCGGGAATTGATTATAGACAGGGCTACGTAACACTATGGCATATAAAAACTCATGAAAAAGATCATTTGCGTCATATATCTACTTGTCTACCTATACACTATCATACAAGATCTATGAAATGTTTTCTTGATTTCGTGCCTGAATAAACGTGGTCTAATGACGACTTACATGACATAATTCTATTTGTTTATCTATTGATTGAAGTTTTATTACAGCGGTATTGCATTAATTTTTTGAAAACGCATCAAGACCCTGCTTGTCACATGTTTTTGTAATTCAAAATATTGTATGCTTTATGTAAACATAAAGAACAGCCAAAACACATGCAGCTGGGCTCTTGACAACCAAATTAGTATTAGATACCACCGCGAAGCGGTGCATAGCACGTGCTTCCCAGGGTTTGCTTTCGCTTCGCGAAGCTTGTTAAAATTCTTTATTGAAGAAAAACAATAGAAGACTTCAAAAAATATTGTGTTGTGAACATAATGGCCTACATCATCTTCCAGCAAAGAAATTTCATTGTCAACCATAATCTTTATAAATAATAGAACACTCACATTTGAAAGCGCAACGTACAGTTGTCCGACATAAAGTGTTAGATACAACCTAACTGAGTCCAATGTTTAGCCTTGAGCATTAATTCAATGAAAAGGCCAATCGATCAAGGAATTGAATTTACCTCATACATCAGGCTTTGAAGAATAGACATTATTGTCAAAGCCCGCATTAAGGTTTCCAGCAACATTCAAACGATTAATCAACTCTTTTTCCGAATCAAAGATGCAAATCATCAGCCTCATCTAGAGACTGAAATTTGAATACGGACGTTTTAACTGCAACAACTTTGATATACGCTGTTTGAGCTGGAATTAACGCGGCTGCTTGATGTCAAGTTTAGACTGTAAGTATTTTCATTGCTATTACTAAATATTCTTCAACATGCTATTTATTTTATTGTTTAGCAGAGAATTTCATCTCCAATGTGTTGCCGCAAATACCGATGATGATCAACGTGCACAATCCGGCCAAAAAATTGACATTTATTGCAGAAAGTTCACAATTTTGCAATCAGTACTTGTGAAGTATTAGGTGTCAACTCCAAAACAAGTAGAATCCATTTTTCAGGCAATAGTAACAAACTTACCAGAAAGGTGAGATCTATAATACACTTTATTAAAAAGAGCACTCCCACCCCAAATGCAACAGTATTTTTTTAAAAAAAAATATATAAAGGTTTATGGCCTCCAGGTCTACTGTAATTAGGGTTTCAACGTTTTTAAATATAATATATATGATAAATAGAAATCTAATAATACTCTCATTCTCAACTATAGTAAACACTCTTTATATTTACAGCTTGACTCAAATTGGATACGGATATAGTGTGTTCGTTTTAGAAAAATCACTCTGAATCCCGATATTAGCATCACTCATCTAACCCCAATTGTGCGCTTTCTAGGAATAAATCTGGAAACATCAGGAACAGGTTAATGGACATCCATTTCAATTAATTTCTTTTATCCTCCGGATTCATGATTCCGGATTCATGATTTATGAAACACATTGTGAATATACGAACTCATGAAAGCAAAAGTGTATATTGTTTAATAGAATTTTGGATAATTTTTAGTGTGGATTGATACCGTCTAGTTTTAGGGTAAATTATTGAATCATGATTAGTCTAGTCTAGTTATTATACAGCTGCACTGGGTGTTAGGCTTGCTTTGAGAGTTACATTTGGGTATTGCACTAATAAAGCTTCGAATTGCATGGATTTCTTTGTGACCAAAGCTGGTTTATTTGCTGGACCTGGTGAAGATTTTTTATTACCGTTTGGAGAGAATAACCCAGCGATTTTTTTAAAAAAACTTTCTCTATTATCGTCGTCTTTTTTATAACTTTTGTTATGATCCGTCGATATGCGGAACATTGGTCTTTGCTCGGTTTCCGTGTCATGGTGCAACGTTATCAAGCTTTTTGCTTGCTTTTTTGATTTCGATGCTCTTGCTAGTGATTTTCTGTCTATTATTTGGGATATAGCATGATCTATAAATGCTCTAGTGTTGATTGATACTTGATTTTGTCTATTTTTTATCATAATGATTCTATGGATTTAATTTTAATCAAAGAAAGAGAAATGGATGAAGCTCTATATTTGCAGATATTTATAATAAATTAGTCGATTGAGTAGGTGGTCTCATGGCATTAATGGCCCATTGTCTCTTTTATTGAATTCATTTTTTCAACTAATAATTTTCTTTAAATTAATTACATGGTACATGTTTGTACACTATTATAATCAGATACTAGCACAATCACACGATTGATAGCAATAAGTTGCTGGACCTATCAATAAGCGTTTTAGCGATTGTTTTCAACTGTCAAAATTGACTATACTCACCATATAGGCTTACACAATCTGCGTTTGTGCGACTACACAGCAGTTAGATGATCGATTAATATGCATATACTTTACTGTACACGTACCATTCACAATATCTGCTGCTGTGATTACTGCTTTGTGTCAATGCTGCTGCTAACCCGATGATGATTGCAATTATTACAAGACAACATAAACATGAAGTTACACGTCTTTTTAAAGCAAGTTTTCGATTGTTTTTTGCTGAATAAAATTGTGTAACCGGATTGCGAGTAGGCTGCTCCTGATGCAGCGGTGGTGGTGGATAGGATAGCGGCTTTGGAGGTGGTTGGTAATATGTATGTCCTGGAAGGCTGTTTGCTTCTTCGTTGTATGCTGGAGGGGGAGGGGGAGGGGGAGGATGAGGGAGAGGAGGTCGTGGAGGGCTACTATAATTGATTGATGAACATAGATGTCTTTGAGTATATGTATTGGCACATGGAGAGCTGTAGTTACAAACAACATTTACCTACCCTCATGATATTGATCTTCTGCTGAATCCATAGATAATATTACAGGGAGAAAAAACGCATTCCTCTTTTATTCATTGACACGCTATTTATCATATTTATCCGAAACATTCGCTAAAAATTCTTCGATTTATTTGTTATAGAAGCAAAGTTCATTAGAGTTTCATAAAGAGATAGGTTAATTAAACTACAATTACAATGGTAAACATGATGGCAGCAAGCGTAATTGGAATACCCATGCTTGTGAGACTTGCCATGCTTCCAGCTGGAGGCTGATTAGGAACGCTGGAAGGGAGGCCGGTGGCAGTATAAACCTGAGTATATGTTGCAGTAAATGTAGCAGGAGCGCTAGGAGGATAGTAGGTAGTCGATTGGCCATATGTAGCTGTAGGCCAAGATCCAGACCAAGTAGTAGAAGCTCCGTTGCCCCAGTTACTGTTGCTGTTATCCCCATCACCATTGTTGTCATCCCTGTCCCTGTCATTTTTGTTGTCATTGTCATTGTCCCAATCATAATCGTCATTATCCCAATCATTGTTATCATCCCAATCTTCATGGTCGTCATCTTCACAGTGCTTGTGGTGGTGATTGGCAGCGACTTGAGTTACAATAAGGCATACAACAAAGACCATGAAAAATACAAATTTGGTAATAGATAATTTCATTTTGGCTTTCCTAGTTTGATTTATTTGTTTGTTTAATGATAATGAAGATAAAGAGTCAAGTTTTCAAGCTCTTTATATACTAAATGAACTCCAAATCTTGCGTTTAGCACAATTGGCGATATTCTGTAAAGACATCATCCGGCATGGTTACTGATGGTTGGGCAAGAACTGCTTATTCGATTACAACACATTGCATCAATATGGGTTTGTGGTTTTTCTGCAACAATCTATATGATATTGATTTCAACCGTACATTACATAATAGAACTCCTTTGCTGATAATTATGATGATAATGTTAATGATTCTGTGTACTCCTTTCTTTCATCCACGCCGTGCTTCTCTTGTATACACATACATCTACATTTCATACCAACATGTAAATCCGGCATTATGCAGCCAACAAAAAGATCAAATGATTACTGCAATTTATCACAGCTCCAAAGATGGTATGATGCCATGTATTAAATCAAGTAACAGGGGACGATTGCATGCATGGAACATAAATCATATGTTGTCTTTTTTTTTAGTGCTTTTATTACTCATTAGAGCATTTCTGCTAATTATATATTTGCATATTCTAATTCAGTTGATTCTCTTTTTGTAATTTTTCCATAATTCCTCACGTAAAACGAATTTCTGGACTTTACCTAATCTGATGGTTAGTAGACGTACATATCCTATAATGTGTCATTGCGTAAAGCATGCCTTACCAGTGCTAAAGAATTTTTTTGTCGAGATAGTATCAGAAAACGGCCACTTGTAGTATGCATATATTAATCTTACCTTGTTTTAGGGATTTCTTTAGCAAACACAACTTTGGCGGGACACTATTATTTATCAAGTGGTATTCTTTTTTAGAAATAGTATTTAAACGATTTACATAATTTGATATACCTTGTAGCCAGCCAAAGAATTTCTACAATGAAGAATAACAGTGGATTCGTCTAATGTTCTATCTCTCTTGAGTACGACAAAAGCAACAGGTCTTTCGCCCCATTTATCATCAGGACCAGCGACGATAGCACTGCAATCCTCGATTTTAAATATCGTCATCGTGAATATGTGTCAATCTTACCATTCTGAAACTTGATCCAATTGAACAATTACACTTTCAACTTCGATGGAACTAATGTTCTCTCCACCTGAAACAATGACATCTTTGCTTCTATCAACAATCTCAATCGATCCATCAGGGTGTCTGACAGCAAGATCACCTGTCCAATAAACCCCATTTCTAAATGCTTTCTTGGTTTCTTCAGGATTTCGATAATATCCCTTCATCACAAGGTTTCCAGTAAAACAGATTTCTCCAACCTCTTTTCCATTGGGTTTTACGTCTATTGATGTGTCTATGTTCAAGACTCGAATTTCATCCGATGTGACAATGTTGAAGCCAGGTCTGGCCAAAAGTTTCGCCTGTTCTTCTTCATTGTACTGTGAAAGTATGTAGTGATCATAGGTCAGTACAGCTGGACCTATATACGTATGATTTTCAGTCACTAGATTTGTATTTTTAGCAAATTTCACCTCACCGTAAGTCTCGGTCAAACCATAAACTTGCGTAGGCTTCAAATTCAAGGCCTTCATCCGCTGAATCAAGGTACTGGATAGAGCTGACCCTGAAAAAAAAAAGTGGATGCATTTAATATTTCATGCGCTCAATGAACAAGCATGGCACCAACCTCCACTATAAGCATTCACAGAATGCTCGAGTCGAACAGCATCTTCATGATTGCATATTTCGTTTTGAACCGTAGGCGCACCGTTGTAATGAGTGACTCCATGCTCCTTGAGGAGCTTCCAAATGAGGGTATAGTCCAGTTTATTCAGCATGATCTGTGTACCACCAACGGCAACAATTGCCCAAGGGAACCCCCAACCTAACAACAGACACAGGTTATTCCTTTTTGTTTTGTTTTGTTTTTATGTATGACCAGCAGGTATATACTTTCCATTACAATGAAACATTGGCAAGGTCCATAAAAACACGGTATTAGGCGAAAGTTGATCATGAATGGCCATTCCCAACGCCATCATATAAGCACCGCGATAAGTCACCATGACACCCTTGGGCCTACCTGTTGATCCAGAGGTGTAATTGATAGAAATTATTTCATTTTCGTCTGCAGTAGTGGGAAGCTCGTTCCAACCAAGACGGCTGCTGCTGCTATTGGTTTTTAAAATTACTTCGTAGGGATCTTGGCTTGCATCGTCTGAATCAGCAACCTCAATAAACCCAATGTTTGAGGCAGTCTTTGTCTTGTCTGTTAAGCGATCCATCAGCTCCGTCTGCACAATCATCACTGATACGCCTGAATGTTCAGCAACGTACTCGATTTCCTTTGCAACAAGACGGGTATTCATGGGAACACTAATGGCGCCGATAGCGGGTATCGCGTATTGTGCTTCAATAAAGGCAGGGATATTCTGACAAAGAATGCCTACACGATCGCCAGGCTTTACTTGGTATGTTTTGATCAATACGTGTGCAAGTGTTTTGACTCGTTCTGTTAATTGCAAATATGTAAAGCTCTTTTGTCGATGGATGATGGCCGTCTTGTGAGCATAGACCATGGCGCTTCGCAGTAAAAAACTGAGTGGATCCAATTTGGAAATGTAAGGTGCCTGATCCTGTCTTCTTTGAATACGTACTATACGTCTATTGCGTAAGTGAAAAGAGTGTGTTTTGTATTTCTATGACAGCATACATACATGATTCAAAATGAGGATTTTCGTTAGGGTTTAGGTGATGCTTGATGTTTTCCAAACGCTGTTTGGCTGCATTGCTAGGATTTGCCATTTTGTAAATGAAGGAGACGAAAACAATACAAAAAGCCCTTTTTTCTTAAAAAAAAAACAGATATCTCTATTGCTGAATTTCCCAGGAGTTGTGCAACTGTGTGTAATAGGGCTGAATTGCAGTTACTGTATAACAGACATTGTCAAGTTTTGAATGAGCCATGCCCTGCAGACTTTGGACAGTTTTCATCTTGTATTGTACCTTTGGGAGGTGGCTTTTCTTACAAGCCCAATTGTTTATACGTAGATACAAAATGTGCATATTATTTGTCTGAAGAACCGCCTAAACCTTTTTTTTTTTTGTGTGTGAAAATCGATTGTGTAAACGTTTAGTCAGTGAGTGCATTATATCTCTTTTCGACTCTCTGAAGATGAACTTTATACCGTGATAAAAAAAGACTTAAAGTGCATCTCTCATGTCGTACACAAATGCTTTTAAATAGGCTGTACAAACATATATAATGAAATGCCATTTTTATCAAGTTTCGAAGCTTTCAGTTAATCAGTATAATGGAAAACATGGGCTGTAAAAATCCTTGGCTGTAAAATCTTTTGGCTATTTTGGGAAATTAAACAAAGAAATGCATTTGAGGGCACTCTAGTCAGTCTCCCGCCACAATGAAGAATCAAGACTAACAAACGGAAGAGGCGGGACCTTGAACCAGTGACATCAAACAACTCGCTTTTATCTGTTGTTGATCCTGTCGTCAGAGTTCAAAGACATCAAGTGTCTCTGTTCAAAGAATGCTGGATAGTTTCTTTCAATTCATGCGAGACACTGTCAAAATCTGGTACGATATGAATATAAAAGTGTAAAAATTGTCTGGGCTTTCCTTGTAACCCTCGATGAAAACAGCTGATAACTTGATGAAATATTTTTGTTTTTAAACAATCAAAATTGCAGTTTTTCAATAGCAATAGAAGCATCGTGCAGCTGCAGCAAACATGCCACGTATCATTTTTTCAAAAACATGAAGAATCTATTCTTTGAATACTTTAAAGCTTACATATTCATGCTGTAAAGAGAATGTCAAGATATAATAGTTTTTATGTAGGGACAATCCAGTTTTCCTAATATTATCTGTAGGCATGGAAAAATATAGTCTACAGGTATACAATATATGCGTTTATAAGTGCATATTTAATTTCTATGGCACAATATTGGGTTCAATTGTTATATAAGCTTTAGAAAATACTTCAGGAAAAGAATGTATATGTCGAGCATTGTTTCAGGCGCCATGATCACACATAAGAGCGTTGGTATATACAGCAGCCAAAACAACTTTTACCTTCTCAATAACAATTTCAACTATTGCCGAGTTCAATAAAAAATGATGTGATTTAAAAATTATTCAATTTACATTTATGCATGTCCTCTTTTTCATGTAAAGCATCACGCCGTCCACAAAAACGACGGTTGATTCGATCCAAGTGTGCTTTCAATTGATTGTTTGCTCTCTCAGATCATCAAAAATCAGTGATTTCAGTATCGAATTCGATCATTTTTAATTTTTTTGGCGTCGCCAAGCGGCCCTCCTATAGAAAATAACGCCCAATAATTTATTTCAAGTATATTAGTTGACAGTAAATACTAAGGTCACCACACGGATCACTTGATTGTAAAGCAAACGTGCACATACAGAATTCACAAAGAACGAGTAGATTTAGCATGCATAAAATAACAGGATTGAGCCTTTATTATTGTCCAGTTGGGCTGAGGTACATTAATGTGTTATTAACTAGTAATTGAGGAGCATATCTATGTTTAAACATTGGCGTATAGCGATGCTGGTTGTATCAGAAGATCAACAAAGAAAGAACTGTTTGCATTGGTATTTACATGAAATGCAGCAGGTATACAAGTTTTTTTATTTTTCGTTCTGCAGGTGACCCCAAACACTGATATTCTATTCACTTCTGCTTTGCTGCAGGGAAATCAGCGTATTCGCGCACGTCCAAACATTCGGATCAATGACCCAAGAAGGAAAGTTTTCTTTACATGTACTTCTCGTTTTGCGCATCTGTTATTTTTCACAGGGGAAAAATTGTCCAGGGCAATGTTTTTTTTTCATGCATTATGAAAAAATACACATGGCAGCATTTCTTTATTCTTTTTGCTCGCTGTTAGTATTAATATAGATAAAACGGTATTTTTTTTTTGTTTATATCTGTTATTTGTTTACACTTAGTATAATTTTTACTTTTCACTTTCTGTGTAACAAACATGATTCTTTTTGTACATATCAACTTGTGAAACTACGTTGTCACACTGGGAAACGCAAATTTAATGCTAATGATCAATGTAAATGCCAATTGATTATGACGACATGGACAAACGAGGCGAGTTGATTTCATAAAAGAAAACACATGTATGAGCTGAATCAAGACCTTGAGTAAACGAATCTGCAATATAAGCAAGGGGGGATAGAGTATAAAGAAAAAACATATCATTGTCATTTGCAAATCAATGTAATATACGATTACAACAACAATGGAACTGAAAACGAAAAAGAAAAAAAGAAAAAAAAACTAAAACTTTAATAACTGGTGTGAAATGTAACATATGTAGGGCATTTCATTATTGTTGTTTACAAACAGAAAATGGAAGAGGAAAAACCCTGAAAATACTAAAATGTTGAATCAATAGTTTGTGTTGATAGGAGCAATAGAATTCTACCAAAAGGAGCATCAAGCTACTTTGGTAAGAGCCAGGTTGGAATAAACGTGCATATCTCACAAACAACTGTTGATTTCAACGGCTGCTTTACTTTTTTTTTTTTTTTTGATTAGGCTAGCTATCCCTCTAGCCGAAAAATGATATTTAATTGTAAGATGGGTTTGATTAACTTGTATCACATTTGCTAATAATTGACTGCATACAGAAACGGCTATTGGTCTAGAGGGGGAAGGGAGCGTCATCGTATAGAATATAACGTAGAGATGATAAACATTGCATACCCTTAGATGAACGACGAACAAACGGAGCTATGATCCCATCAGGAAATAAAAAAAAAAAAAAAAAGAAAAATCCCCCCAAACGGAGCAATCCGAGAAGCGAGATTTTTTTTCTTGTATAACTCGAACCAGTTTTCACTTGCCAAGATGCGGCTATTATACGCTGGATGAAGCACCTCTTTTCAATAGCGTCGTTCTGCTACTTTATTTTGGTAAGAATCAGCAATTGTACCATATGACATTTTGGTGTTGAACATCAAATGAGCCACAATTAGACCCAACCTTTGAGGTTTTCCCTATGTGGCGCTATTGATCGATTACATCTTATGAACCATATATGGATTCAGTATATAAAGGAGATGTTTGTATGTTATTTTTCATGAAAAAAGGTTATTTTGAAAAAAAGGAACGTACTTTTTTGCGCTCATTTAACCTAATTTATTATATATTTCAAACTTGTGTTTATAATCTTACTCTTCTTCTTCTTTTCCCTTTGTCTTCTATACAAAACATCAATTAAACGTTCTTCTTCTGCTCACCGTCTTCATCATTTTCAAAACGACTCAATTATACGTCAATATCAATCATTTCTCCATGAGTGATAACAATCACTTGTTACCAAATGAAATTCAAAATCCACAAGAACTCTATTCTCTATTCAATCAGTCTACAGCAGACTCTCCGTCTACAACGGCATCCCCTATCTCTCCAATGATTACCCTAACACAGCAGAACCAGAGCTGGCAGTCTTTAAGTCAAGCAATTGATCATCAACAACAGTACAGCCATGACATGAATCAACAACATCCGCATCCACATCCGCATCCGCATCCGCATCCACATCCACATCCACATCAGCAGCAGCAGCAATTGCGGGATCAGTACTGGATAAACGCATACCATCAAGGCCCATCATATCCCTCGTTAAATCAGCCACAGCAGCAGCAGTTTCAAGACTATTTGACTGGATACTACAATACGCAAATGTCTACTGCTGTACCTGGTTTCTATGCAACACACATGCCAAACGATTCATATAACACACCAATGCCAATTGGAGGGGATAGTCAGTTTCAAACATGTAACAGCTCTCCATCTACCATGGCCACACCTTCGCTTAATCAATATCAAAATGAAGATGATATAAAGAAGATTCAACATCATGACAATGAAACATCTATCTCTGTACCTTCTCCATCTGAAACACCTATACCTTCACCTGTTATGTGTGGAAAAAGAAAAAGAAGACAGTCGGTTACCAATATAGCTCCACCGAAGCAAAAGAAGAAGCGTCTTCAGAATGACATCAAAGACACATCAAAGAACGAAACAGCTATCCACGCTGCGAACAATGAAGGTAATAGTGATAGTGGAACAACATCAAGGAGAGTAGATACCCAATCCAATCCCACTGTCGATCAACTTGAGAATGAGCTTGCTTTTCTCAGGGATGAATGTGCGACCATATTGATCATGTTGGATTCGTTAAGAAACGCATTCTTGGCAGATATACCTTCAACAGGAGTATCTTTATCAACGGTCAAGTCCAATTCTTTATCAGCGACAATCAACTTTATGGTGCAAGATCTTGGAACACTTTCATCTGTCAGTAAGACGACAATTCAACATGTTGAAAGATATCCATCAACAAGCAGCGTAGATAAACGACGCAAATCGAAAACAGTAGCTCCGAATCCTGAGAGAGAACGTGAAATGAGAATTGCTTATGATGATTTAATGCTTCAAGTTCGACAGCTAGAAAAAAAGGTTGAGCGCTTAGAGGGAAAAAGCAAGAATGTGTGTCTAGACGAGTCATCTATAAATAACTCAAAGAAGCACGAAGATCAAATGGCAAACCTTAACGACGATTTACATGAATTGCAAGAGCATCTTGATGATACTGGGGGTGATGACTCAGGAGAAGAAAGAAGTCTCGAATAATTGCAAGAAAAGGATAAAACATCATGAATAACCTTACTTACGATCTTCTGGAAAAGGTTGTTTTGAACGCTGATCTGTATTCCATTGAACATGGAGAATGCTGAATTTCCAAATCTATGATATAACCGTTTCTCGGTTTTTAATTTTGTAATTACCAAGACATCATTATATATTACTTTCATTCGTTTTATTCATAACATGCTTTTTTTTTTATATATTTATATGCAATTCTATTTCGTATGAAGCACTATTTTTTTATATAACCAATATGATATTTTTTTTACCCCCAACTTCCTCCTTTATTATTACATTAAATAATAATAATAATAACAACATCGGCAATCGTCGCGCGAAATTAACTATATAAAGCTGACCTGCTTCTGATTTTCCTTATTGCAATATACATTTAGTATGTATGCACATTACGTCAAAAAAAATTACGCAAGTCCATGTAAATCATTTTGAGTTTTGTGCATCATACATTAGATACATGATGCACAAATAATCACCAAAACATCTTGAAACTGTATGTACAGCGCAAACTGTTGCGAATATTCAGTATGATACTTGGTGTTTTATAAAGAAAACGGTGTGTATACCACAGTTACAAATTAAAAAAAGTTGTATAAAAATGCATTGTATTCCACGCATTCAGGAACCATCATAGCAACAAATTGAAATATAAAGTCAGCTCCATAGCAACCAGGAACCAGGTTTGATGTGGTCCTTGTTGAGTAATCTATGAGTTGCCTAATATCATCCAAAGACAAGCGACGCATGACAAATCTTTTTCACGGTTAATATTTTAACTTCTCAAAAAAATTAGCCGAGCAAATGAATTGCGGGGAAATGGTTTAGAAAACTTTCTCAAGGTTGCACGTGAAGTAAGGAAACCGTTCAAGCAGCAACAAGGGACCTTGTTAAACACCGGCAAATTTATAATACTAAATATACGCGTAAAGCAGTGGAAAGAAATACACGGAAAGCTTCGTAACTTTGTGCACCCCTCATACACATTATTATTTTCATTTCTTGGACGGCTAACGATTTGAACAACTCTTTTTGTTTTTGTTTTATCTACCTACTCCCACCCCTCTTTTGCTTCTTTAACAAACACCACCCCCCTCTCTTTACTTTTTTTTTAAATAGAAAAAAAAAGATAAATAATCATGTTGAAGTTATTACAGTCTTCTTCGCCCAAAGCTGTAAGTTGTTGATGGTAGCAAATTGAGAGATTGATACTGTACTAATTTCTCCCAATTTTAGTTGCGTGCTGCCCGTAAGCATTACCCCACATTTTAAACATTGTACAAAAAAGCTTGAGCACTAATTCACTTGACTACAAATAGACATTAACGCTACCCGTGGTCTTCATTATGCTAAACCTGCTATGCAGGTCATGTCTACTAACCCTCTTCGCGCAACTGAAGCTACTGTAAGCTTTTGTTAATGTAAACTAAAAAAGCCTTTTGAAATTCACTTTTTTGCGTTCATGTAGGGCCCTATTGCTAGCAAATACCCCGTTATCGATCATGAATATGACGCTGTCGTTGTCGGTGCTGGTGGTGCTGGTCTTCGTGCTGCTTTTGGTCTTGCTGAAGCTGGTTTGAACACTGCATGTATTACTAAATTGTTTCCTACCCGTTCTCACACTGTGGCTGCCCAGGTAAGAAAGAAATTGCCGCACATTTGTTTTAGACAATTAACGACTTGAATAGGGTGGTATTAATGCTGCTCTTGGTAATATGACAGAAGACGACTGGAGATGGCATATGTATGATACCGTAAAGGGTTCTGATTGGCTTGGTGATCAAGATGCCATTCACTACATGTGTCGTGAAGCTCCTCACACTGTCATTGAACTCGAAAATTATGGTGTCCCCTTTTCCAGAACCCCTGAGGGTAAGATCTACCAACGTGCCTTTGGTGGTCAAAGTTTAAAATTTGGTAAGGGTGGCCAAGCCTATCGTTGCGCCGCTGTTGCTGATCGTACTGGTCACGCTATTCTCCATACCTTGTATGGTCAATCTCTTCGCCACAACACCAACTATTTCATTGAATACTTTGCCCTTGATTTGATTATGGAAGATGGTGAATGTAAGGGTATTCTCGCTTTGAATATGGAAGATGGTACCCTTCATCGTTTCAGATCTCACAAAACTGTTCTTGCCACCGGTGGTTACGGTCGCGCCTATTTCTCTTGTACCTCTGCTCACACCTGTACTGGTGACGGTAATGCCATGGTTGCCCGTGCTGGCCTTCCTCTTCAAGATCTCGAATTCGTTCAATTCCATCCTACCGGTATCTATGGTTCTGGCTGCCTCATCACTGAAGGTTCTCGTGGCGAGGGTGGTTATCTTGTCAACTCGGCTGGTGAACGTTTCATGGAGCGTTATGCCCCCACTGCCAAGGATTTAGCTTCTCGTGATGTTGTTTCTCGCGCCATGACTATGGAAATTAAGGCTGGACGTGGCGTAGGTCCTGAGAAGGATCATATTCATCTTCAACTCCATCATTTGCCCCCTGCTGTTCTTCAAGAGCGTTTGCCTGGTATTTCTGAAACTGCCAGTATTTTTGCAGGCGTTGATGTTACTCGTGAGCCTATCCCCGTGTTGCCCACTGTTCACTACAATATGGGTGGTATCCCCACTCGTTTCACTGGTGAAGTCATCAAAGTTAACGATAAAGGCGAGGATGAGGTAGTTCCTGGTCTCTATGCCGCTGGTGAGGCTGCCTGTGTCTCTGTCCACGGTGCTAACCGTCTCGGTGCCAATTCTCTTTTGGATATCGTCGTTTTTGGTCGTGCTGTTGCCCATCATATTGCCGAGACTCTCGAGCCCAATACTCCCTTAAAGCCTTTTGCTGCTGATGCTGGTTCCGAGTCCATTGCCAACTTGGACAAGCTCAGAAACTCTAGTGGTCCCAAGCGTACTTCAGAGATTCGTCTCAACATGCAAAAGGTCATGCAATCTGATGCGGCCGTTTTCAGAACTCAAGAGACCCTTGATGAAGGTTAGTTTTTTTTTGTGTGTTTGATTGCATAGATTACTTGAATCTTATTGACAAACTATATGCTCTTTTTTTTCAGGTGTTGTCAAGATTGATAAAGTTTGGGATTCATTCAAGGATGTCGGTGTCACTGATCGTGGTATGATCTGGAACACTGATTTATGCGAGACTCTTGAACTTCAAAACTTGTTGACTTGTGCCTCTCAAACCATGCACTCAGCTGCCGTTCGTAAGGAATCCCGTGGTGCTCATGCCCGTGACGATTACCAAGAACGTGATGATGTTAACTGGATGAAGCACACACTCTCCTGGCAAGATCAAAAGACCGGTGAAGTCAAGCTTGACTACCGTGCTGTCACTGACACTACCCTCGATGAAGCTGAATGCAAGGCCGTTCCTCCTTTTGCCCGTGTTTATTAATCTATAAATGTTAGAATATATTCCTATTCTCACCGTTTCCCAGCCTTTTCTACCTGTTCTTCACATTTGACATTTTAATTGTTACTCCATGGTTTTTTTTTACAAAAGAAAAGAATAAAAAAGTAAAAAAAAAAAAGAAATATCCCAAAAAATTTAGACTGTATTATACCCTTTTTGTTTTTTCCCTCTCCACTGAAGTGTCATGATGGAATAGAAGGATCCTTTAAATGTTTCCTTATACAGTAGTGAAAAGATAAGATTTTAATTCTGTCAAATGAGTTACGCAAGACCAACATTACGAGTTACCCTATTCGGGTCTTATTTTTTAGCATATTTGCACAATGCCAAAGCAATATCATGCATTATCAACTTTTTTTTTAACCTAAATTGAAGAGAGAAAAACAACGGAAATACTCTTCAATAGCTCTTTTAACATTAAATGTTTTTTACCCGAGCTATCTTGCCTCTAACCTGGCAAAAAAAATCCATTTACGTTTTTCACTGCTTGAATTCAATGTTTTTGTTTGCTTATAACTTGAGATAGAAGCCGTTTCGGTGAATAGTTACAAAGCTAAAATTCAATCTTTTAACTTGGATAATGCATATCTATGCTTGGTTGCATAAATAAAAAAGTTAATTTTTTTGATGATTTTGCCTTGCAACTGATCGAGGGTGAACCTCGTTTTGGACAAAAATTTGTGTATCGCAACGAAAAATCAAGATATTTCAGCAGTTAAATATTTGAAATGTAGCTGATCAGTGGGGCTATTATCTTAACACGCAATTGTTTTTATTAGAGTTAAAACCCAAGTAATATAAGCAAAAAACCATTTTCCACTCTTTCGCTTTTATCAAAGAATATTGGCAGAAAAATAATTGTTTGAGCTACATCATTAGATGTAGAACTACGCCCTTTATAAAGTTTATTTAATAATACACGAGTATTAACATAATAAAATGTTGCAGGATTCATGGTTCAAAATATTTTGTTGTCGTTTTGGATAATTCTGGATCAAATAGAACCATCAATGATGTTATGGATTAAAACACCGCTTACAGTTGCTTTTTTTTAGGGGCGTTAATAGCAGTAAGATGTATGGAAAGATCAGGTTCACCAGACATGTAAGATGACTAGCTATATTATAAAATGCTTTATCTGATTATATAATATTAATATGTAGCACGTGATAATGTTATTGTTTTTTCTTTTGTTTCATAAAGGATGATTCTACAAGCATTAGTTATATTAACATGTATATTTTGTTTTATAGATTTGGATGTAAACTTGGTGCAGAGACAAAAGGTTATCCGAAAATTGACGCGTAAACTACAAATACAAGATATGGTAATTTAGTGGCTTTTGGGCTGCTGTAATTGGAGTTTCTGGATCTCCTTTTCTTGAGTGCGCATAAAGGTTTTTGTCATGATCTGAAGATCACAGGTTCATTTTGAATTCATCAGTCAAGCGGCGAACCAACAAAAAACAAACATAAATTCTCACATTTTTATTTTGTTTCCTCTCTTTTTACTCTTACATCTCCCATTAATTTATGGAAACATACAGAATGACTGTAGAAAAGCTAGTATCTCCTGTAACATCTCCCACGCAAAAAAAATCAAGCCTCTCTGCTGACCCAAGTGGTGGGGAAACATTCAAATTTCAAGACAAACTACCAAAGTTACCTATTCCTGAGTTGGAAATTACTGCTGCAAAGTACCTTGCTGCTTTGCAACCATTACAAGTAAGTAAAATAATATATATTGTAAAGGGTGAGGTCCTTAACCCGACGAAAACCCATAGACATTGGAAGAACATGCCGAAACTAAATTGGCCGTTGATGAATTCCTACTAAAAGACGGACCAGAGCTCCAAGCAAAATTGCAAACATACGCTACGGATAAATCTTCATACATTGAGGAGTTTTGGTAAGTTTGAATTCTATTTCCCCACAAAATAAACCTTAAATATATTGTGATACCCCCCATCTTAATCATTTGATTCTTGTATAATAATTACATCGGTATATAGGTATGATTCGTACCTTCAACATACGGACCCGGTTGTGTTGAACTTGAACCCCTTTTTTTTGCTAGAGGACGATCCTACACCTTTGCGTAATGACCAAATTGTAAGAGCTTCCTCGCTGATTTATTCCACGGTGATTTTTGTTGAAGCATTGCGTTCCAAGAACCTGCAACCTGACGTGTTTCGTGGTACGCCCCTGTGTATGTCGCAATTTGGGCGATTATTCTCTACTGCACGTGTGCCAACAAAAGATGGCTGCTACATCGCCCCAGCTAATGATGGAAGACACATTGTAGTCATGGCACAGTCCCAGGTCTATCATTTCGAAGTATTTGATGAGCAAGGTCAAATTGCCTTGACTGAAAAAGATATATCGGCTAATTTGCGAGCCATCACGAAGGATGCGTCTTCTACTCCTGCCTCTGACATCTCGAAAAACGCTATGGGTGTCTTGACTACCGAAAATCGTTTGAATTGGGCCAGATTACGAGAAGAATTGCAGTCTGATAAAACTAATGCCGAGGCTCTTGCAGTGATTGATAGTGCACTTTTTATTGTTTGCCTTGATCACGTTGAACCTGCTGACATTAACGAATTGAGCACAAATATGCTGTGCGGTACTTATCGCCTTGTCGACGGAATGCAGGTGGGAACCTGTACTAACAGATGGTACGACAAACTTCAGGTACGAAAACATTTTTATAGCTTTGTGTATATATAAAAAACAAGGATTTAATTGGCTTATCTATGCGTTCTGTTTTAGATTATTGTTTGCAAAAATGGCAGTGCAGGCATCAATTTTGAGCATACAGGTAAGCTATTTTCGGGTGCTCATTGTTACACTAATGATTAAATCGTAACGTTGAATTATACAGGTGTCGATGGTCATACTGTGTTGCGCTACGTATCAGACATTTACACAGATACTATTCTTCGTTTCGCTAAAACTATCAATAGTCAGACCAAATCAATCTTCCATTCTTATAAAAGAGATGGCCAAAATGGCCGAGGCAACAGTGCATCAATCGACATTAATCCACGAAAAATCGAGTGGAATTTAACCGAGCCTCTTGCCTTGGGAATTCGTTTTGCAGAGACTCGTCTCAGTGATTTGATATTACAGAATGAGGTAGCGGTTCTTGAGTTTAATAAGTACGGTAAATATTTTATCACTGATATGAAGATGAGCCCGGATGCTTTCGTTCAGGTATAATAGCAAAATGATGAAATTCATGTAACACCAACCTTTTTCTTGATATAGATGGCCTTCCAGGCTGCTTATTATGGACTCTATGGCAAGAGTGAATGCACCTATGAGCCTGCAATGACAAAGACATTCTTGCACGGCCGCACTGAAGCTATTCGAAGCGTATCAGATGCTTCACTCAATTTTGTAAAGGTGTTTTTCTCAAAAACATCAAGTAATCATGAGAAATTGCAAGCCCTTCGTCAGAGTCTCAAGTATCACACAAATCTCACTCGAGAATGTTCCAAGGGTTTAGGTCAGGACCGTCATTTGTATGCTTTGGAGTGTGTATGGGATAGACTCTACAAGGATCAAAAGAAACCTAGGATTTTCACAGATCGTGGCTGGAAGATTTTGAACCATACCGTCATTAGTACGTCCAACTGCGGCAATCCTGCTCTACGTTTATTTGGTTTTGGACCCATAGTATCTGATGGCTTTGGCATTGGCTATATTATTAAGGAGGATGGAATTGCTGTAAGTATACTCTGACAACAACACTATTTTTCCTTTTGACTAATTACCCTCTGAAGTTTGTTGCTTCTTCAAAACATAGACAAACTCGAAGATTCTTGGATACACTCAAGACTTATCTAGTCGATATCCAAGCACTCTTGTTGAAAGAAAAATATCCTACTGGCATATCTCAACGTCAAAGAGTGTTAGAAATGCAAGAAGCCGAGCTGGAAAACACCAACGGCTACAGCTACTTTGATAATGGCGATATAGTTAAATTCGCTAGCGACAATAATTGCATCAATCTTGCTGACAATAGTAGCGAATCTGACAAATCTAATACCACTGGCTCTCCACCTATAGACGTAACACAGCAACGAAAGAAAGTGGGAAAGCGTCTTGTATTACACGAAACTGATGAATAAATATCCATTATATTTTGATAAAATGTAAATGAGAGTGTTTATTGTGAAATTGGTGTATTTACACAGGTTGCCTTGTTTCTTTGATTACTTTTATGCCTCTTCAGCGCGTCCAATCTAAAAATATAGCCTTAGCATGTCGTTACTCACGTAATATATTCCTTATTACTATGGTTACCTCGAAAAGCTTTTACTGCAGCCTGTACATCGATAAGGCTTATCACCACCATGAATTTTCCCATGCCTTTTAAGGTCATGATTTCTGCTAAAGGCAATATGACAAACGCTACAGACAAACGGTCTATCATCAGTGTGTGTTCTAGAATGGCTTTTCAAGTTGTAAAGCCTTGCAAATGTTTTGCCGCAATCAGGAAATAAGCACGGGTAATATGTTTGTGTTTGGTTATTGACTGTAGTTGTGATAGGTTGAGCAGAGGCATAAATGTTCATTGCATCACTTTGGGTATTTGCTAAAGCTGGATCAGACCTTCTACGTTTTTTAGGCACTTGTGTGTTGACTGGTGATACTGGTTGGCTCTGGTTTTGTTGCTGCGTTTGTTGTTGTTGTTGTTGCTGCTGTTGCTGTTGTTGTTGTTGTTGTTGTTGCTGCTGCTGCTGTTGCTGCTGTTGTTGTTGTTGCTGAAGAGTCGCTATATAGAAATTGCTAGAATCGACGTCGCTTGTGGTGGCATCTGTAGATTGATGTGATTGTTTTTGCTGTAATTTCTGTTGCTGTTGCAGTTGCTGAGGAAACAAGAGAAGGGAAGGGTCTGGATAATTCAAAATGTTTTGAACATTGGTGTTCACAGGGCTTGTAGTGGTTGAGGATGTAGCTGCACTTGTTGCTTGAAGAGAGTTAATTAAAGCTTGTGATATCAAAGCTTCAAGAGCTCCATGATCACCATCCCTTAATTTCTCTGAAATCCTTTGAGCAATCACGGTCCAATCTGTTAATTCTGGTGCAGTCAATGCTGCGCTTGTTGTTGATTTGGCAGGCTGTGGGCTTGCTTTTGTCTTTGATTTATTCACTCTACTAATCACGGAGGTGGGTGTAGTGGATTGAATACTACTCATTCCGCCCTCATCCTTTATCTTATTCTGCAACCATTCCTGATCTACGTATTTCGCTGCCAAGGTGTTATCCCAACGCTGTTTGAGCTGTTTGCCCTTTCTACCCGGAATAATGCTAGCGATTTCCTTCCATCTACCATAGCCAAACCTCTTTATACCAGTCAGCAATAAATCATCTTCTTCACGAGTCCAAGCGCCTCTCTTTTGATTAAGTTCTTCGGTGGGTATTTCGGTCGTTGTAGACGGTGCTGCGATAGGCGAACTGAGGCTCGGATAGTTGGCAATCATCATAACATTGCTTTCAGGCGATACTTGGTACTGATTTGTGGATGAAGTGTACTCTGAGTTTATAGGAGAATCAGCTTGGCTTGTGGGATGTGACAAAGCTGCGTTGGCTTTAAGAGGGCTGTTGGTTGCCGAATTCATATTACTTTGCTGTGCAAGCCCTAGTAGTTGTAAGGCGGTAGCAGCTGCGGCTTGATCCATGAACTCAGTAGTTGTCTCTGACTTGACACTGCCTCCCACAACGCTCATATTATTTGATTGTTTGTCAGCTTCAGTAGAAGCTTCATTTTGTTGCGAATTGTTTGTACTATCTTGATGCGCTTTTTCCTCCTGGGTTTGCTGTAACGAAGATAAAAGTTGCTGTTGAGACGATATATCATTCAACATGTCTAGAACAATGGAACCACATTAAAGTCCGTAAAATCCTCAAATGCATTTCGTTTTTGCATGTATATTTACCTGATTTACCCGACAAGACAGCTGCAACAGCACCAGCAACATCCATATCAGAAGAGGCTTTCTGTAACAAAGCTGCGGTTAGGGCCGCACTTTCGGTATCATGAAGTTGCGATAATGTATTATTCTGTTTAGGTGATTGCGCATCAGCAGCCGTTACATCCAGAGATGTTTCTTCAGTCGTCGTGTTGTCTACAATCATAGGAGCAGCGAAAGCCTCTTCTGTTGGGACCACATCTTTGTTCTGTTTAACAGAAGAAGATTTGAACATATGCACACGGGCCATTTTTTTTTAATTCAGGATGCGTTTAATGTCGTTGAGTTTTATGCCTTGTATCCAAAATTATGCGAAACTTTCAGCTCTATTTTATTTCGAGGAACCAAAGGATTGAATTACGGAGTTGAGTAAGTAAAAGGAAAAGCAAGAGTGGAAAGGAATACAAGCCTTCTTCATCATTTTGTTATTGAAATCTGTTTTTCCATTGTCGCAGCAAATTAACCAATCAAAACATATGAAATCGAAAACTTTTTCTTGTGTATTTTGATGCTGTTCCGTAAGTAAATTTCTTGTATTTAAAATGAATAATCGCTACATAAAAGCACAAAAAACATACCTTTACATGATTTAGTAATACGCTGTGGGTAAGCTGTGTTTATTTTTACACTTTGTGGTATTTTTTTTTGAATAGAGTATTTTCTTTTCATGTGTATCTGCAATAGAGGAATATAATGCTGCTATAGGTTGAATTACGATCTGAACTCAGGACATGTAATTTGTAAAGACATGTAAACGACTGATTAATTCATAGCGTATGACCATAATTTAATTAATAGAATCATATAGTGTTTGGTTCTCGTAACAACTCAATTGATTTGTAGTTAAAATGAGTAGATATTTATTCAATGAAAGGCTTAGAATGGAGTTCATTTATAGCAATTTATAATTTGATTTTTGGAATCAAGTTAAAAGCCTAAAATGAACGTCATTACGTGCATCACCAATTCTAAATGATAATGTCAACTAATGTCGCTTTATTTTTCCTTTTAATAAGGCCTAGAGCTGTTCAATAGTATTTAGCTCAAGTGAATAAGGGGGAAGATACTCTATAGCCTTTAGTTCGATTTTTTGAATCATCAATTTCGACTTTTGGAGACTAGGATTATCCATCACTAAACCATAATATCAAGGAGCTTATCGACAAACTTAATAAAATGAGCAGTTGTTGTACCTCTTGGAGCTGGTTTTACATCTATTGCACTGGTGTCAACTTCCTAAATTCCTTTGTTGTTGTTAATCTCAGATACACTCCTTGTCTTTCACTGTTACTTTTCCTCTTTCTCTCCTTTTTTTTTTTTTTTTTTTTTTTTTTT